>JBBMEF010031442.1:0-15804 GCA_037832685.1 Sicyos baderoa | reverse complement strand
TTGCTACTTTGTAAGAGAGAAGGTTTGTAACTCCTATTTTTATAATGAAGTTCTTCTATCCTTGCCCGTGGTTTTTATCCTAATTTGTTTAGGGGTTTTCCACGTAAAATCATAGTGTCGTTCTTTCCCTTCTTCCTCTCCATTATTATTGTTATTCTCAAATCTCTTTTAGCTGCGACCCTGCTCTATTCGATGCAAACAATCATAACAAAGTCTTCATTCATTGTACCACCCTTTGGGAACATATGCGATAACTATTCTATTTTTAGTTTCTAAAAATTAAAGCTTGTTTTCTTTAAATTTTGGTTACAAATATTTTATCTCTAAAACAAGTATTGAAAATCTTAATGAAAATTTTAAAAATAAAAATAATCTTTTAGAAACAACTTTTCTTCTTCTTTTCAAAACACGACTTAATTTTTAAGAACATAGGTATAAGAGCTAGAAAACAAAAAATATCATAAAGAGTGGAAGTGATTTTTTTTTTAATCAATTGTGGAAGTGAAATTTAAATTTCTAAAATGAAAAATAAATAAAAATTATCAAATAAGATATTAACTTTTTTATTTTTGAGAATTAAACTTTTGTAAAATATCATTTTCCCCTAGTTTAGTAACCTACTTTTGAGTGTTATTAAGTCAAAGCTACGTTTTGAGAACTAAAAGTTTATTTTATTTTTTTAATTCTTTTTTGAAATTTGGGCAAACAAGTTTTAAATGTTTTCCTTGAGAAAGCCAGCCACAGTTTTAGAAAAACCTAGCAAAGCTAAAAATGATGGTTATATAACTATCATGGAATGATTTAGTGATCAAACATATACGGTCTTGAAATGCTAAAAATGATGGGTTAAATTTATTGTCATTATTCACTATGTCTCATAACATTGATCAAAATTTAAGGAAACTGACTCAAACAATCATATATAAAAAAAAGAAAATCATAACTATAGACTTTACAAATCTATTAATAGAAAGTTAACGGCCATTTATTTTTTTCATGTACTATAAGGGTTGGAGGATTCGAACAACCGATCTTAAATTCTAATATATTCACGTCAATTAGTTAGGCTCATTTTAAGGTGATAAAAACTTAACTTGTAATTTAACTTAAAAACCTTTTCTTTCCTCTCTATTTATTTATTTATTTATTATTATTATTATTATTTATTTCTTCCTTGCCTGCTTCTGATTTTGTGAGTGAAAGTGAGAATCCATCTTTAAAACATATTTCATGTCACACTTTTGTTTTTCTCGAGCTTTAAAAGATGAGAGGATAAATATTTGAAACCTTTAAACAAAGGCAAGTACAAAAGCATTAATCGAAAGGGTGAGTGACGCAATGTTCATTGTTTGGTTATAAACAAGTTCAACACCAGCGCCATGGGTTCAAATCTTAGAATAATAGGTATTATAATCCTCCTCCTCCAATTCGTACTCAAAAAGTACAAAAAAAAAAAGAAAAAAAAAAACATTAAAAAAAAAAACTTCTCTAAAAGTAAAAGATGGGTCAAAACTCTACCACTTTCCCCCAATTTTGAAGGCTTTATTATAAGAAAGCCTCCAAATGAAAGAAAAATCAAAAGCATCAATTATTATTTTATTTTATTTTAGGAATTTATATATATATATATTTAGTAATTAATTAATAAGTAGGACAAAACCCCCCATGTGAGGTTCAAAAAGATAATTCTGAACAAGGTGAGAATCTACATTGTGGCGTTTGAACTTTACTAAATATTCTTTCAAAAGCAACGGGGTGAAGAATTGTGTATACAAGCATTAAAAGAAACGAATGATATTTTTTCTTCCATTCAACAACCTTTTTTAATGAGAGCATTTAGATTTGAAACTTTATATGCTACTAAAACTACATTTTTTATTACCCGTGGATCGGTGACGTGATTTGTTATCTGGTTTGGTGTTGATCAATTTCCATTCTACCGTCACTAAACGAATTTTTGTAACTAACTCAAAATAACGCATCACTTTTAATCATTCAAAATAACTTATATTTAACTTTTCATTTCTAATCACTTTTTTTAACTACTCAAAATAATTACTCATTTTAAATATACCTCCAAACAAATTTTTGAATCTAACTCCTTTACAAAAAAAAAAAAAAAAAAACATCCAAACTATGTTACAACTCTCAATTTTTAACTACTCAAAATAACTTTTCATCTAAACACTTCTTAAGTTGAATTAATTTGATCATTTATGGGTTATACTTTATTTAATCTAACTAGTTTTTTTTGTTGTTATTGTTGAAATTACAATAATTGGATGTGAGAATTCAATCTAATCTTACATTGATGCCAGTTGCTCTTGTTAGCATCTAACTAACTATTTTTAACTTTTATAGTTCTGTCTCTTATTTATAGGGCATGTTTGTCCCATTGATACATTGTGGAGTTGGTTTGACTCGACTTCTATTTCATATTTGTCCCATAGATTTTCATAAGTCCATCTAACTCCTACCCAACTCCATGCGTGGGCCCCACGTTTTTATATAAATATTAAAATATTAAAAATTTACCCTAAAAACTTCAACAATTCTCTTTCCATCACATCAAACATAACTTTATTATTAAAAAACTATTAAAAATCTATTTTTTTATTTAAATAAAAACTTCAGACATTCTCTTTTCATCCCATTAAACATAATTTTATCTTTTCTTTCCTTCCCCCAAACATAAATTTATTTCACTTATCTTCTCTTCCCATCCCAATTCAACCCAACCCAACCCATCACCTCAAAGCCAAACATGCCCATAGGGTATATCTATATACCATTAAATTTATCAATTTCATCCCAAACAATACATGAGAATACATTGATCTATTGCTTTTGCTGACATCTTTAAATAATATGTGAACATGCTCTCGGCGTAAAATAAATTAATGATTAGAACTTATTAGATACACATTATATTAATTATTTTATTAGGTAGCAAAAATATTCGCATATGTTTAGATATATGACAACATGTTTTTGTTCTTGCAAATTTGGAAATATTTTTAAATTACGTTTTTTTCTATTTTTTATTTGGAGTTTTGAAGTATTTGTTATTTTGGGATCACCTCATTATTGATAGTGATATATCTAATTAGAATATCAACCGCGCGGTATTTTTTGTTAATAAACAATATCATGATAGTGGTAAAAGAATAATGAAAGAATTAAAAGGTGATACTTTAATTCATAGGAATATATATCTATGAATTAATTTTTTATTGACTTCTTTAATATTCAATTATTGTGAGTTCAACAATATAGTTCGTGAGAATAATTAAGGTACTCTAATTTAAATAGTCTTGAATAAAAAAAGAAAAAATTTAAAAACAATAAATGAGGGTAAATATTTGAACTTATACCTCTTTTGATCATAAACCATATCGGTTGTATTTGGTGACAAACAAATGGTAGTGGTATTTATCCCCTCCCGATATATACTAAAAAAATAAATAGTAGAACTCTTCTAAAATCTTTTATTTATATTTGGTAATAAATAATTATCCTTAACTATCCATCAACCCCTTCATCAAGCATGAAATCCTCCTATAGACTCCCCCATCAAAATTTATTATCCAACTATTACTAACATCAATTTTTAAACGAGTAGTTAATTACTTTAATCGTTATGATATTAATTTTCAAATGAGTAGTAGTTATATAATTACCCAAATCACTACTAACACTAATCACAAACGAACATTTAATTATCCTAAACCACTGTTAATACCAATCTACTCTAACTACTATTAACCTTTCCACTTCACTCAATTTTCAATATTTTCTACCTAATCCAAACACACGCAAGTGTTAAAAGTGCAATTATACAAAAACATAATTTAAGTGACACATGACCTATTAATTAATTTAAGTGACACAATATATTCTCACTTTAAATATGATTCAATTCAACAAAAATGTTAAATATTTAAATTTTATGTATATATATTTTTTATTTAACATGAAAAGACTAGTTCACCAATCATATTTTATCATCAGTCATTTTTTTGTTTATAGAATTGATGAACCAATCCAAAAGGTGAAAATAAGATTCAAAATTTAAAATTTAAACCAATGGGATTAGTGGTTAATTAGAGAGCCCCACTTGTTCTCCACTATATATAACAACCCCCAAAATCCCCTTCCTCTTCATAACTTCAATTACACATCCAGCTCTCTCTGCAAATTTTCGCCGGAATCCATGGCCGCTTTCCGACAGCGAGAGGAGTTCTTCTACTTCATCGAGCAACGAACCAAAACTTCCCGACCACCGCCCCCGGCCCCACCACTCCACAAAAGGACCTCCTCCATCGACGCCGAGCTTCGCCATCTCCCTCGGGGCAACAACATGATCTTAGATCATGACATGTTCTTTGAAAAGGCCGCCGCGACTGCCGGTGCCGGAGAAGCTAGGGCCAGGGGCACCATTGATTGCAAAAAGGCCGCTGAAATCTACGGCGGAATTTCCATCATTGACTACTGGATCACTAAGAAATCGGCGCCGACGCCCGCGCCGGCGTTTCGATTTCGCAGCTAGGGTGCCCTGTTTCTTTTTGTTTATGGTGGCTACTCATGTACTGTAATTATCTACAAAAATGTATCCAATGACTATAAAAATATATGGCAAATTATCTACTAATTTTGGCCCCCTTGCATAAGTTACTCATCATTTTTCTTTTTTGGGATTTAGTTAATCTATATTTTTTGGTTAAATTATAAATTTAATATAAGGTTATAATTTTATTCGCATGATAGAGTTTAGATAAAGAAAGTTAGAATAATTTTGTCGCTTCTAAAAATTAGAATTTTGTAATTTTTATTTAATAAAAGAGGGATTGTATTAAAGAATATGAGGTTACATAACTAACCTATATATCTCTTATAAATGCAAGGTATACCATAGTAGAGAATATAAGGTTAAACTTCAAAACTAATTGAGTATGAATAAAGTAATTCATATTTCTTATAAATACTTATAGAACTCTCAACTTTTTCAATGTGGGACAATTATGTGATTATAACAGTCTAACATATTTAGGTAGGATTTATAGTTTTAGGATTTATTAACTTCTACTTGAAAACTTATAATCCATTTATAACTATTCAATCATTTTTAACCACTCAATTTTAATATTCATTTCAAATCAATCAAAATAACTCATTTTTGACCACTCATTTTTAATATATATTTTTTAAACTAAAATAACTATTCATTTTAAATTTACAACCAAATAAGATTTGACTCTAACTCTTCTACACAAAAATTAAGTTTTTTTGTTACCACTTTCAATTTTTAACTATTCAACGTAACTTTTAAAATTAGATCGTATCTAAATATGCCAAACAAACAGTCCCCCATATATAGTCCAAAGAAAAGATATTTTTTTTTTAATTCAACAATAATTAGGGTGAAAAATTCGTTAATTCGACCTAAAAACCTACAAAGAGGGTAGAACTACTCTCGTATAAATGAGAGACAAATACTGATCGATCGAACCTGATTATGGTGTTAAACTGGATTTCCACCAAATAATGAAACCATCAACCACCTACCCTTTCAGTTTTTTATTTTATTTAAATTATTGAGCCCGGTAAATCTCCAAAAACAATTTAGAGGCCCTGTCGATAACAAGTATGATCTCTAATCAACTTATTTTAAAACCATGTGTAAAAACGTTCATATATTTTGAATTTTCTTTAAGAGGTCTATAGATTCTAAACTGAATATTATAATTTCTCATTTTATTAATTAATATATCATTCGAACTATATTAATAATTTCCCATTCTCTAATGACCAAGAAGTATTTTCCTAAACAAGACCATACTAAAATTTATACTTCATAAATTTGATTGAATATTAATTAAAGAGGTTAAAAGAGTTGGAAAAATTCAAAGCTTTCTAAAGATAGATTGTGGTGGAGAAAAATAGTAGGCAAACATGGGGGAAGGGTTAGATTCATTAGTTTGTAGAGCAATATAAATACAAGTGAATCAAAGTTTTTTTAATATAGAAAAAATTGTAGTAATAAATTAGAGTTATTCAATAATATAACACGATCTTGGTGGGGGAAGTTTAGTCACCGTTCATCATGGCCATTCCCGGGAGATTCAACATTGCCGTCGCCGTCCGCCGGTTGGCGTTCGGCTTGGCATGGATCTCTTGCGTGGCCCGGTGCAGCTCCGCCGCTCCGCCCTATTATTCCGGTGACTTTTCTTTCGGTCATGGCCGTGTCCTTGCTGCACCCGCCGATCCCGCCTCGGCGAAGGTTTTTGATATTAAATCTCATGGTGCTGTATCGGATGGCAAGACCGATAATGTACAGGTGAGAGGCGGATTGGATTATAAGATGTCGCTAGAATTTTGCTTTTGTTGAACATATTATATAAAAGTAATTATGACATTGTTCATAAATTAGTCTAGATTAAACCTAATATTTATTAAGGTTTATAACTATGTGGTCTGAAATATCCTTTATACATATTTATATGGAAATTTTTCATAATTAACAAAAATTGGCTAAAGAATTACATCTATAGGATAAAACTGAAAATAATTATATATATACCAAAAAAAATGAAAGTAATGAGTGATTGAGTGTGATTGAGTTTAATCACTACTTATTGATTGAACTCAATCAGTTGAGCTCAATCACTTAACAAACTGAGTTCGGTTACTAGTTATTGATTGAGTTCAATTACTCAAAATTTTGGTATAAATGAATTTTTGATAAAAATGTGCTATAATTCTAATAGAAGATCCTAAAATTGGTATACACAACAAATTTTCTATTTATATATATCTACGAATGTCTTGTTTAACTTATGTTCACGTCAACTATATTCTTACATATATAATATTGTTGGAGTCTACAATAATATCAGTCGACCTTTCAACAATATATGGAACATGCAGGCATTCATGGACACATGGGTGGCAGCATGTCACTCGGGTGGTCCGGCGAAGGTGGTGTTTCCTGCAGGGAAGTTTTTGACGGGACCATTCATTTATGCGGGGCCGTGCGACGGGCCGATGACGGTTGAAAATCAAGGGACTGTAATGGCAACCACAGATATTTCCGAATACGTGTCTCCAGAATGGATTCTATTTGAATCCATCACCGATTTTGAACTCATTGGAAGTGGAACATTCGATGGACAAGGTCAAGAAACTTGGATGTATAATGATTGTCACGGTAACAATCATTGTGTTCTTCCTCCATTCGTAAGTATTCACACTCTCGTTTTCTTATACCCGAAAAATCGAAGTCCTCGGTGTTATAAATTACATGCGGCCCTAGGTATGATAGGTGAATAGGTGTCTACGGGACGGGGTTGGGAAATGGCTTTACAATCTCCACTACCAAATACAATCTCCGTCAATTGACAGTGAGATTTCGGCCCGTCATATAATTGTCTATAGACTTGGTTGCTCTCCTTCCAATTTTATGCGAACAAGGTCGCCCTTTATAAATAATACTCATTATATTTTATTTTTATACCTGAATTCTAATTTGGTTTTGTACAATGAATTTGGACGCAGTCAATAAAGTTGAACAAGATTACAAATGGATTGGTAGAGGGCATTACCTCCTTGAATAGCAAATCCTTCCACATAAATATTGTGTTAAGCCACAACGTTAGAGTGAACAATATACGCACAATAGCTCCTGGCGACAGTCCCAACACGGATGGTATTCACACCAGCCAAAGTGATATTGTCAACATTACAAATAGCATCATCGCCACCGGAGATGATTGTGTTTCGATCGGCCATGGCTCCACCAATGTTTATGTTGCCAACATCACCTGTGGCCCCGGACATGGCATTAGGTATATATATTAATATGTATAAAGGCTAAATTCAATAGTTAGCTCTCATGGTTTAAAAAACCGGAGTTTAATCTTATAATTTTAAAAACTAAAATTTAGTTTTATAATATTATAAATATAGTTAATATAATCATTTTAAATTATAGCCTCCTGACCTATAATTTCATTCATTTTTCACCTTTGATATTAATTTCTCATTTTTAATCATTCATTTTTAATTGCTCAAAATAATTCTATTTATTTTTAATTTTGTTTTAAAATTTAAAATAACTCAATTTTAATTATTCATTTTTAACAATAAGTTTTTTTTACTGCAATTCTTATATTTCTAAATATTGAAAATAAATGTTCAAACTAACTTCTGATTATAACACTATATAGGATCTAAATTATAAATTTTAAATTCATAAAAATTAAATTCTAACTTTCTTTAAAACATAGTAACTAAATTTTAATTAATTAAATTCTAATTTTGTTGGGGACTAATAAATTTCTAATTTAACCTATATATATTACAAAAGTGTTACGAAAATGTTGAAACTAGAAGTCACGTGGCCAAATTCACCTTAAATTATCTACTTTCTTGCAGTGTGGGAAGTCTAGGAAAGTACACTTATGAGAAGGAAGTACATGAAATTTTTGTCACAAATTGCACAATAAGGAACACCACAAATGGACTGAGGATCAAGACATGGACTAATTCCCTTCCAGGCCTAGCTTCAAAAATCACTTTCCAAGACATTGTCCTCGACGCGGTTAAAAATCCAATCATCATCGATCAAAATTACGGCTCGAAGAAAAAGAAAGGAACAGTAAGTAACTAATTAGACTCCGTTTAATAACCATTACACGACCATGTCACCATATACATAATATTTTTGTTCCTTTTGAATGTAGCCATCGAAGATAAAGATCAGCGACGTCTCTTTCAAAAACATTCGGGGCACGAGCGTGTCGGATGTCCCCGTTTCGATAAATTGTAGCTCTCTTGTCCCGTGCGAAAACGTGAAGTTGGAAGAGATAAATTTGGCGTTTGTAGGCGCTCGTTTGAAGCTGCCAGCTTTTGCAAATTCATGTGCGAATGCCAAGATTACAGCCATTGGAGAACAGATCCCACCAGCTTGTGTTTAATTATATACCATGTAGAGCTCAA
The DNA here is from genome assembly GCA_037832685.1 of Sicyos baderoa. Lineage (NCBI taxonomy): Eukaryota > Viridiplantae > Streptophyta > Magnoliopsida > Cucurbitales > Cucurbitaceae > Sicyos > Sicyos baderoa. The sequence continues at coordinate 6,807 of JBBMEF010031442.1, read as the reverse complement.
ATTCTTATTTTGATTCTTTTATACTTGTTGATTAATTGTCACAAGTATAATAGTGAGAAATGTATCTTTTTCGGCGAACATGGCTTATGAATAATTTTTAATGATAATTATTTCGTTTTGGTCTCTCAATTTTTAAATATTCAATTTTAATCTTTTGATTTTCATTTTTGTACCGTTGAGATTTCTAGACTTTCAAATGTTTAATTTTATTAACAAATACTAAATTGTTGACCAAAATGATAGGTTAACCTAAAAAATCAATTTAAGTTATTATTATTCAATTGAGTATTTTTTTCTTGTACAACTTTATAATATGAAGTTACAGGTTTGAATCTCATTTTTTTCAATATTAAAAAAAAAGAAAAATTAGAGGAGTTGTCCTGTAATCATGTGCAGACCTCTTATGATTGGTATTTAAAAAAAATAGGATTTTTACTATTAATATTATAAAATTTTCATTCAAAAATAATAGAACGTAAGGGCACAACAATCTTTTGGCCCTTCAAACTTGGTTTGAATCTTGGACAAATTACAATAAAAAACAGGTTTACTTAATATTAAAGGGATTTTTGCCTACATAAAAAAGAGAAGTATTTGTATCTGTGACACAAAATTAAAATTAATTTATTTATTAGTACAAAATCCAAATTGAGTATTTTTTGTTGGTTTATTATATATATATAAAAGTTTTTTTTTTTTTAGATTACAATAATTGGAGATAAGAGAATTCGAGCTCTTGATTGGTGTATACTAATTTATTGTCAAAAAGAATATTAGCCTTATGTGACTGAGTAATTAAGAGAGTATCAATTCGAGATTACTATCTCAAATATGATTTGAATTCACAAGCAAAATAAAAAAAAATGTTTATTATTTTATTATTATTATTATTATTATTATTATTATTTATATAATAAAGACATGGTCTGTTTTAATATAAAAACAAAAACTCAGATTTATACAAAATAATAAACATTTACCAAATTTTTTTTAAAGGTCATGAAACTAATTTTGCAAAAAGTAGCCTAAGACAGTGACCTAGTAACCATGATCTCCCTCCCCCAGTATTGTTGAATAAAAAAAATAAAACTAATTTTAATATTTAATTTTTTAATATTTAATTAAATAAGAATAGTTGGTTTATTAAACATTTTTAAAAATTTAATATAAATTGAAAGTTTAGGAATCTATTCGAATTCGAAAGTTTTTATTATATAATAGCTAGATTAAAAGTTTTTTTCATAGAAAGAAAAAGGTTTGATTAAAAGTTTAGAAATCTATGAATGTAGAGATTTAGTCTCGGAATTTTAATATTTGAGAAAAAAAGAAATTATTTTTGACCCACCCAAACTTTAAAATTCATATAATTTGTAGTCTTAAAACTAAAAATTTGAATCTATCTAGATCCTTAACCTCAAAATTATTAAATTATACATTCCATCATTTGGAATCATTCAATTGAAAATGTTTGTAAGTAAGACAATAATTTTAATTTGAACTACAAAAAGCCTTAAGACTCGGATTTCACCTAAATTATCTCTTTCTTAATTTGTATTCTAAGTTGGTAGTGGACCCACAAATTAGTTGCTAATTTTTCTCAAAAAAGTTAAAAGGAACCTACCCAATTTATAGTCAATCTTTGTATTCATGTTTACTTGAGTTTTTAACTTTAAAAATATTTAATTTTTGTTTGTTTATTGCAAATTTCAATTCAACAAATTTATATTACAGTGGACACAAAATTTTAATATTGTGTGTAATAGATTTATTGGACATTTGAAAAATAAATCGATCTCAAAACAATTCTTGTACATTATTTTTTAAAATTATTATTATACTTTTTTTTTAACTTTTATGTGGTAATTCAACTTTTTTGTCTCCTTATCCATGAGTAGTTGTTCATAACATTAGTATATGCCCAATGATCAAGAAATTATCGGTTCGAATCCTTCCTACCTTAATTGTTGTAGTCTCAAAAAAAAAAAAAAAAAAAAAACTTATTTGTCTTCTTATCCTTATTTTAGAAATGAAGATCCTCAATTCTTTTTGTTAAGGAAAACAATAAAAAATATATTTATTATTTAAAAATATTTGAAAATAGAACATTCAAATTTATAACCAAATAATTAAATGTTAAGCTCTTGTTAAAAAAAATATATTCACTAGAAAAGAGTATTTATTTCTCTTAATTTTTTTTTTTATTACATATCATCTCTTTCCTTTTAATTTTATTTAATTTTTCTTTTTTTATAGAAAAGTATCATCGATCTTAATTAGTTTAGCTAAAAATAGTGAATTTATTATCAATAATTTGGTCCAGATTGACTCACATTGTGACATCACTTTCCACTCATTAAGCATAAACTATAAATTTCTCCAAAATAAATGCCCCATAAAAATAATGGAATAAAAACCAATAAATCGGTTAACCCATCAACTAATTACCAAAAAAATATACAAGCCCTAAATACGTTGTTTCCTTATATTATGGCATTTTATACATTTCTCAAAATGTTGTTATCAAATAATTATTTAAAAAAAAAAAACCTAAAATGCTTTAAAAACGTATAAGTATTTATCTTTATAAGGAGATTGCTTTTTTCAAGCCATAACTTTACCAAATCATTATAGTATTTTTCCTTTTCTAATCTTACATGTTTCCCAAATTTCATTTATGAAAATAAATTTCCCTTTTCAACCCTCACAATCCCTATTTAAATATGCCATTTTCATAATTCATTTTCATTATCCTTCACATTCTTACATTTTTCTCCTTTATCTTCATAATCCATATTCTATTTTCTCAAAGCTCTTCATTTTAACTTAGAAATGAAGCTCCTTTTTGCCTTTGTTTTCATCTTTTCCATGGCAATTTTGAGCTCATGGACAGTATTTGCTTCATCAAATTTCAATGTTCTTGATTATGGTGCCATTGGAAATGGCAAAACAGATGATTCAGAAGTAACTTAATTAATTTACATTTTCATTTTTTAGGTGCATTTTTATAATATATAATCTTATTATCTTATAAAATGTATTCTCTCTACTTCCTTTGTAAGGCTTTTTTGACAGCTTGGAAAGAAGTATGTGGAGCAACAGAAGATAATTCAACTTTGTTTGTACCACCTGAAAAAACTTATATGTTGAAGCCTCTCCAATTCCAAGGTCCTTGCAAGTCCAAACAAATTAATTTTCAGGTAATTTATTTTTTCCATTTCTTTAAGAATTTTGTCTAGAAATTGATACCACCCATTTATAAACAGTTATTTGACTTAATAGTTACTCAAAACTACATGTTATGCACATATATTTTCATCTTAAGATTCGAACAAGAGAGACAACAGAAGATTTTATAATATGAGTTTTATACTTGAAATTGCGAGAAAATCTTACTTTTTTGTTGTCACATTGTTTTTATTATATATATAAATTGAATATATTGGAATTTTTTATGCTTTTTTTTTTTGTGATTTTGTAGCTAAAAGGAACTCTAGTGGCTCCAAGCAAGGGTGCATGGTCTAGTGAAAATAAAGATAGATGGGTTCAATTTTCAGACATAGATGGTCTAATTGTCAATGGTCAAGGACAAATTGATGGCCAAGGTTCTTCATGGTGGAAAGATTGTGATTCAAATTGCCAAAGGCCAACAGTATGCATATAAATACTAATATGGACATTTTTGTAGGTATTTCAATAACTTAGGTTATTTTAATATTAATACACATGGTTTTGTAGGCTCTATTTTTCCACAACTGCAATAGACTCCAATTGAGTGAAACCAAGCATATCAACAGTGGTGGAAACCATATCTCCATAAATGTTTGCAATAACGTCTTAATTTCTCGTATTGATGTTTCTGCTCCGGAAGATAGTCCCAACACGGATGGAATTGATATTTCTCGATCAACGAATATTTTTATTCAAGATTCGATTATGACGACCGGTAATAAATTAGTAATAATCCTTTAAGATTATTTCTTTTGGTAAATTGTTTTTATCTTCTATATTAATTTCAATGCCAAAATAACATTTTTTTTTGTTTGATCTAGGTGACGATTGTATTGCTATTAACAATGGAACTTCCAATATCAATATTTTTGGTGTGACTTGTGGCCCTGGACATGGAATAAGGTAAAATCTATATATAATGTATATTTTTTCATATCTTATATTTATAGTGTTTTTGTGTAGACTTTATAATTTTCATATTAATAAAATGTTTTTCTTTTGTTTGTTTAAATGTAGTATTGGGAGCTTAGGTAAAGATGGAAGCTTTAATGTTGTTGAAAATGTCTATGTCAGCAATTGTCAATTAAAAGGCACTCAAAATGGAGTTAGAATCAAGACTTGGGAGGTAATAATTAAAATTTTAATCAATTCATATCCAATATATGGTATATTATTATAATAAAATGTTTTTTTTATTTTTTTTATTATTATTATTTTTTTTTTTTTATGAATATGAATTTAGGGTGGATATGGATATGCAAGGAACATTACATTCGAGAAAATAACATTCATCAATGCAAAAAATCCAATTATCATTGATCAGTACTACACAGCTTTTGCAAGTGCAAGAAAACTCATGGTACAATAAATCAAAACTTTATGCAAATTCACATCACATTTGTTCATTGAAATATTTATAAAGTTTAAATATTTTGATTTTGTAGGGAAGGAACATAAAAATTAGTGATGTGACATATCGTGACATTCATGGAACATCGGCGAATGAAATTGCAATTATCTTAAATTGTTCTCGAGCTCGTTGCACCAATATTGTCATGGATAATGTGAGTATTACAACAGCTCAAGGAGAAGAAGCCAAAGCTACTTGCCACAATATTGATGGAAAATTCAAATCTATGGTTCAGCCAGTTGTGTCTTGTTTGTCTAAATCTGATTAAACTTTTTTTATGCAATTTGATAAATTCTTAATTAGTTGTAATATTGGAGTAGAGGATTTAATTTTCCATCTCCCAATTTAGTCTATTTAACAAAGTTCTTGATCTAAATGCCAAGTCTCAATCTTTTTAGTTCCAACAAATGATTATGGATATAAATTTTAAATTGTCCTTCTTGTTTTACTAATTGAGTTTAATGGAATAAATCAATATAAGTCATGATAACAAACTTATATGGAAATGCTCGCAAGTATACCTTGTTAAGTAAAATAATTACATATTTCCTAAAAAATAAGAAATGTGTTTTCTAGTGAAAAACTATGAAGTAACTAATTGTCATTTATTTTTATTTTTTTTGAAATAACAATTGTCATTTATTATTAAAAAATAAAGTACGTAAAGCATGTTCCATAATAATTCATACATTTTTTTTTTGCTAATCTTCAAAACCCCATGCTTTTTACTCAAAAATAAAAGAAAAAAATTATTAAATCAGTTTTTTTTTTTTTTTTTTTTTGACATCGAATTTAGCCTTTTTATGGATTTATCGGTAATTCGAATTGTACATACAAATAATTGCAGATCTTTCATTAAATTTTATAATCTTCTTCCTAATTTGCTACTTTGACCTTCGAAATAAAGAATGTGATTTATTAATTGAAATTTAATTATCAGCACACCCCCAAAAAATGGTATTTTCTTTATTTGCACTATTTTTTTTTTCTCTATCATTTCCCTCTAAAAAGATTTGGGGAAAAGTTTAAGGTATGGAAAAATCCTATTTTTATCTAAATAAGTTAGTTGATAAAATGTTTTTTAACTTTCAAGGTTTAGTAACCAATTATTTTGGATTAAGTTTTATTTTATTTCGTAGGCGTATATTTATATTTATTCTTATTGTGGTGTCAAAATTTGAAGCCTCTTGTATTCTCTCTATATATTTATATATTACAAATTTGTAAGAGTTGGTGATATATTGATTTCATTATTTGATATTATAATCCCAAGTAGATTTTGAAAATCGATATTTGACTTTCATTTAGAATTTTTAATAATGCTCATTTTTAATCTTTAAATTTTAATACAAGATTAAAAATGAACATTATTAAAATGTCAGAGATAAAAATATTTAATTTTGATATATAAGAACCAAATTCAAACTAGATTTCAAACTTAAAGATTAAAAGGTAATTTTCTCAAAATTATGTTATTTTGAACTACAACTGTGTGGATTTAATATTACAATTCATATAGGGCATTAAGGCTATCACATAGGTGATATTAAATCCAATAAGTTCAACATGGAATAATTTTCTAGGTTTATAATTTATTTAAATGAATTTGCTTTGTTTTTTTCTTCATAAAAATAATATTTTCTAGGTTTGAAAAATATGTATAAAAGTATGTCAAAACAAAAACAAAAATTCAAACAACAAAAAGTAGTTGTAATAGAGAGAATTTCTTTTTTTCCAAATTAATACTCCCAGAACTTTTTTTTTTAAAAAAAAAACTTCGAAAACTTGTTAGGATCTCACAAATGTCCCACATTGAAAAATGGAAGAGTCAAACATCAATATAAAAGAGATATGTGTTACTTCCATAATTGTCAATTAATTTTGAGGTGGAACCCCATATTATCTAACAAACCTGTCTTGACACCCAAAGATTTGTTAGAATTTTCCAAATATAGTTTTCCTATCAAACAAAACTACTTATAAAAGTGCTTCTAATCACCCAAAAGCTCCAAACAACCCCACACCCTCCATTGCTAATAATTATCATCATTTGAGAAAACAAGCTTGTGCTACAACTTCAAAACACTCAACCACTACTACAAAACTACCTTTAGATGACACTTTTCAAAAATGAAAATTTAGGAGGGAGAGATAAAAAAGTGTCATAA
>JBBMEF010031421.1:0-15809 GCA_037832685.1 Sicyos baderoa | reverse complement strand
CTTAGGCATATATGCCTTATTGGCTTGTTCTTGTATTGTTTATTTTTTAATTCTTTTTAGGATCTAAATCTTTCTGGTTAAAAGATTAATTTAGTTGCCGTTACTACTTTTTCTTTATTTATTAAATTTATGTATCTCTGTTAATTCAATATGGTTTTTTAGCTCTTGTTTGATTAGCAAAGAAACTCGGGATTTGAACGAAGGATGGAATATTTAGGGTTTGTTTGGAGCAAGGATAATGATTAAGGGAAGAATGGTAATGAGGAGGAGAATAAGAAGGGAAATTATTATTTGTGTTTGGGATGAAAATAATGATTATGAGGAGAATAGTTATTTGTGTTTTGGTAAAGGTAATGATTAGAAAAAAAAAATAAACATGATGAGAATGAAAAATAGTGATAGTTAAGAGGAGAATAAAAAATGAATTTTTGAAAAAAGTGATTATTGTGAATGATTCTAATGGTCCAAACACGGAGAATCGTCTCATTTCCTCTCTTATTCTTGGTAGCTCAAACACTGCCTTAATGTTAGATTGCCCATATTATTGACTCAGACAAAGAAGTTCACTAACAAAATGGAACTTGAATATGGGTTCTCTCTTGATGGTTATAACTCTTTCCTTGCTAGCTTTTTATTTATACTTGTTTTGTCAAACTCAAGTTTATGTATTAGTTTTTTTTTTTTTTTTTGGTGCTGTAGGTCATATAAACTAGGCTATCCCATTCGCCATGAAATGTGAATGACAGATGATTTAAGATATTCCGAAAATGTTAATGACTAAGTGATTTCATTATTTGATGGTAATCTAGTTTAATATTACGGAGTTTAATCATAGAAATAAATATTTAACTTTTATGTTATTTGAGAGCAATGATACATTTATAGGATTTATTGGTCGCTCTTTCCTAATTTGTACTACAAAAACAAAATAATATGATTATCAAGTAAAATTAGATGCAATGATTAGTATGTAACATTGGTTTCAACTTATCGAAATGGTCAGTGGCACAGTGGGTTCATTGTTTGAGTCGGTATTGTAATCCCCCTTCTCCTATCTATACTAAAATAAATACGGGATTCAACTTATCATGTATGAGAGAATACCAAACTGATTATTTATTAATTTAGTTGCTTTTCCAAAAGTTCGTTGTCTCATATCTGTTTCCTTCCTATATCTTTTTATATACCATCATTTTTGGGGGAAAAAAAAAAAAAAAAAAAAATCCATAAAACACAATTATTTTCAACTTGAAACAGGAAGATTTTAAAATAGTTTTCTTGTAACAAATTTACATGTTAAATATTAACATAAAATAATAGTCATCGTACACATTGTTTTTTAGTACAAATTGAAGAAAATAAATTATAAGTAAATCCTGGAATGTGGACATTGTTGTTACTTATAGTGTTTTTTTTTTAGATATATATAATGATTAGAAACAAGGCCAAAATAATTATCGATTTTTGTTTTTTTTTTTTTTTGGGAAAGCTTCATTTTTTATCCCCACCTCTTTTTGATTAAAGTTTCACTTTGGTCCCCTATATTTCAAAATTCAACACTTTTACCCTTAACATTTCAATAATTTTCAATTTTAGTCCTTAAGATAATGAAATCGTTAGTGATTTAACGAAATATTGACTAGGAAGATAACTAAATTAATTTTAAAATTTAATAAATTTATGATGTTTAATTATGATGTTTAATTGATTTATAAAAAAAAATACAATAATTACAAAGAAAATTCAAAAACAAATTACCTTCATCTTAATTATATTTTTGTATTACCTACAATAATTATATTTTTAGATAAAATAAAAATACTCTAAAAAAATGATAATTTTTTATCTTCTAAAAATTAATTTAAAACAAATATAACTCATTTTTCGGTATTTATTTTTCTCCATTCAACAAATTTGTTTATTTTTAAATTTATTATTTTTCTCCCGAATTAAAACATGAATCTTATATTTATTATTTAGAAGATAAAAAATAGTCATATTAATTTCATTTAAAAATATATTTAAAATGAAAGTATTATGTCTTTTCAGTTATTCTTGTAGTTATTATTTTTTTAAAATTATATAATTATTATAATTACATTTTTTTACAATATATATATTTTATTTAAAAATATAATTATTGTAGGTAATACGAAAATATAATTAAGATGAAGATAATTTGTCTTTTTAATTATTATTTAAAAAAATAATTAAACACCATAATTAAACATCATTAATTTATTAAATGTTAAAATTAATTTAGTTATCATCCTAATCAATATTCCGTTCAATCACTAACGGTTTCGTTATCTCAATAACTAAAATTGAGTATTATTAAATTGTCTGTTGAATTTTGAAACAAATAGATCAAGCCGAAATTTCAGCTAAAAGATAGGACCAAAAAAAAAGTTTTTCCATTTTTTTTTAAGAAGAATAATTTTGAAGGGTGATTAAAATTAGGCCGAAATGAATGAGGTGGCTTAATGTCGGTGCCGACAAGTTGGCAGCTGTGATGTGAGTTTGTATTAAAACAGTGCCTTCTTCCTCCAACCAGATCTGTTTTAGACTTTATTCTTTTTTCTTTTTCTTTTTCTTTTTTTTTTTTGATTCTGACTTTATTCATTTTTATTTTCTTATAACAATCATAAAAGCTTTTATAATTAACTTTATCGATAAATTTCGAAACTTAAAATCTCTATCGAACCATATTTTAAAAATCAAGTCTTTACTAATGAAACTGTTATTTTTATTATTGTAAATAAAATTAAACTTCTTTTAGACAAGAACCGTAGATTTGTGGTTGAGAAATGATGATAAAAATATAATTATATATATGCATACTTTTTTTTTTTTTTTTTTGTCATCAATAATATTTGAAAATATAAATTTGAAACCATTAAGACATCTAGCATATCGTAGAATTTTGCTAATTTTAGCCGTTTTGACTAATTTATAAAGCTTCCATACACATATGAAACAAAAAAAAAGAAAAAAAAAAGAAAAAAGAAAAAGAAAAAAGAAAAGACTTCCATACATATCAACAACCTAATTATTATTAATTTCTTTTTTTACGTAACTATTTTTTAAAGCTTCAATCATAAACGTCATTAACTAATTTTTTATTTAGAAAAAAATAACATCATTAAATCATTTGGTGATGCTGCAATAATTACAAGTCTTTGATTGCAACAATCATTCTCCCACATTACTAAAAAACAAACTTAAAAAAAACAAAAAAAAAACTTAATCTTTACTCGTAGTCTTTCAATTTCGTTTTTAAATTCAACAATACTAAAAATGTCCCGAAGTTGTTGTTGGGTGATAAAAGTTATAGATTTATCATTGTTTGGTGATAACTTTGTTTAACATCATGATCGTAATTTTGATTTCGATAATAATTAGTTAACTCTTATTTATTTGAGATTTTTTTTTTTTTTTTTTAAGAAAATGATTCTCAATTTTTGTTTGTTGTATACAAAAATTTTAGCACTAAAATATATTTGAGAGGACCAAATGATGAACGTATACAAAATTAAAAAACAATTTTATGAAAATGTGGATGACCATTTAAAAAATGGGATTTGATTATTTTTTCCAAAACAAAATTGGTCATCAATCAATGTTATTGCAAAAGTGACCCACTGATTGTGGTTACCAATCAAAGTTTGGTATGGTTAGTCATACCTTCTCTTGCATCTTTTTATCCTCTTAGAATATTAAGAGAAATTAAGTTCTTAAAACTTTTTAAAATGTTTAGGGTTTGTGTTGTATATTGTAGATGCCCATTAAAATAAACCTATCTCAGGAATTTAGATGGAAAATTAACTAAGTTTAAGGGGTTTTTTTTTTTTTTTTTTGTTAACTATTTAGAATAATTTATCACTTTTATTATTAAAAATATCTATTTATTTCTAATCGTTTGTTTATAATTACTTAATAGAGAATTTGCGCTGAATAGCAAATTTCATACTCTGCATTAGAATTATAGCAACTTTTAAAAAATATTGCAAATATAACAACTTTTTTTGATAGATTCTATCAAACATTATCGATGGAGTCTATTAGACACTATTGATGGAGTCTATCAAACACTATTTGATGGAGTACACTATTGATGGAGTCCATCAATAGTGTCTGATAGACTCCATCAAACATTATTGATGCAAATGCCCCTACTTAATATAACTCTCAAAAAGTTGCTATTTACTCAATTTTTTTACCTTATTGTAATATACATGCAAATGCCCCTACTTAATATAACTCTCAATTTTTAAATTATTCAATTCTAATCAACTAAAATTACTAACTTTTAATCACGATTTTTAATTATTCGAAATAATTTATTCGTTTCAAATTTATATTCAGACAAAATTTTCACTATAACTCGGTACAAAAAAAAATTCACATTCAAACAAAATTTTATTTATAAATTTTAATTTTTAAATATTCCAAATAACTCTTTAATTTAACTCATGAGTCAAAACATCAGAATTCCCAAACAACCATTTCCCCAGATAAAATAAAAAAATAATAATAATAAGTTAAGCTCTTTGCCTTTTGCCCCTTGGTTATTATTATTATTTTATTAAATAGCTGCCATAGTCTGATAAAATGGCACCATCACAATTCACAATCACACCTCCAAAGATTTGATTAAATTATTTATTCCTCTTCCTTCCAAATTCAAGTGGAAGAAAGCTTTTGTTCCTCTGCTTCTATGTAAAATTCCCAACTTCCCATGTGAAGAGAGAGGAATTTCAGAACCCAATTTCTCTCTTCAAATCAAAAGTTGAGCAAAATCAAGCAAGCAAGGAAGGAACATGAGAGATTGAGCAGAAAACAAGCTTCCAAACCCAAATAATATTAATTAATTCCTCTCTTCCCCTTTTGCCCCTCATGTACCTCTAACAACAACAGCAAGAAGCCATTGCCATCTGCCATTTCTGCAAACCCCTCTTCTGTAAGTGTGTTCTTCCTCTCAATTTTTTAATGGGTTTTTCTGAATGTTGCTTCTTTTGTTCTTATTTGGTCTGATTTGATCTGGGTTTTAATGGAATGTTGGATTGCTTAATTGGAGTTTCTGTTTGTGGGATTTGGCCTTGAGGTCATGTTGTTGTTGACCTATTTCAGGACTTGGATTTGGTTTTGGATTAGGGTTCTTGTTTGTTTGTTGGAGTTGTGTTGATTCAATTTTGGAGCCTCTTACTTGTAGAAAGTACACTGGAGATGTTTTTTTTCTACCTGTTTTCTTTTTAATTCTCTAGATGAAATTGGATTGGACCAATCCACAGGTGTCTTTGTTTAAGAATTTAAGAGATATTTGGAGGTAGTAAGTTCGATATAACCTTAGCTCCTTTTTTAGTTTTTAACCCTAGAGTGACTCAATTCGTAGATATTGGGTGTATAAGTTGATGGGTTCAATTCATGATGGCCATCTACATCCAAATGTTATAGGGTCAGCGGTATGTCCCATGACATTAGTCGAGGTGCGGACTAATAGTCACAAATATCAACAACAAAAAGAAAAAATTAAGCAGATATATTTGATATGCGTGACTCTCTGGGCCAACTTGCATATACCTCGACTATTTTCAATGAAGTAGGTGGTAATTATGGACATGAACTCTGTGTTTTAGTTCCCCAAGACCTTCGTGAACACTAGGTCACCCAACAATAGTTAAGCCTCTCTATATATATGTGTGTGTGTCCCCTAGGAGCATCCTCATTGTCCAACGTACATTATGAGGTCTTGAGTAGAGTTTGAAATTCATAAGTAAACTTATATGTAAAATCTATTGTTGTCTCTTTGGGCCCTGCCTTGAGATGGGTTTTAGTGCCATGGTGTAGTGGGATGAAGCTCCGGTTCTTGGTTATAAAAAAAACCAAATCCACCTATGAATTTCCATGTTTTCTTATGTTTTTTCCTTTTGGAATTTGGTTAGTTCAGAAAGATGAAAACCATGGCATAGAAGGTGAAAACCATTTAAAGAAATTGTAAGAGAACAAGCACCATTTTTAAAAACAAAATAGTTATGAAATCTGACTTTAATAACTTAAATTCTTGATGTTTGTAGCCACTAATTTGGGTGGGTTAAGTCTCCCGGTTGAAAGCTCAATCACTTAAAATCCTTGTTCTGAATTGGTTCTGGGTGGAGTGGACTAAGCCTTGATTTGAAAGCTTAGCAACTTTATAGGATAGTACGAGATTCCATCTCAAAACCAATGACAATGAGTGTAGTAGCTCACCTATCATATAAATGGATCTCAAATTCATTTTATTGAACTGAATATTCGTTTTTGAGTTTGATGGACTTAGATTAAGTGAGGTTCCATCTCAAAATCAATTAGTAATGAGTAGATGGATTAGTCAATCTATCTTATAAGTGCTAGGAGGTTTCCTTACTTTTCGAACGTGGGATCCTCAACGAGGGATAGTTCATATATTTCACATAGAAGGTCATCCACTTAGATCCTTCCTGTGATTTTTGAAAACTCGTTCTCATGTTAACTCGAGTTTACACCGAATTAGTTACATTGTTTGACTAGTTAGAAAAATTTACTGAAACTTGTTTGAATGTTGAAGTAGGCTTTGCAAAATGTTTCAGCAGATCTGTCTCTAACCAGTTGGTGTGCTTTACAAATAGTGAAAACCCAAAATTGTAACGTTGAGATCTCCCATGACTTTGATTTCACAGGATTTCACCTGTTTATGATTTTTCAGATTTATTGATGAACTTGTTTCAGAAATTGAATTGCTGTCTTTAGCTTGCTTCAATAATTGAATCGAATAAAGTTTCGCCCTTCTCTTACATTATTATACTATTTTACTATGCAGCTTGGAAATGGCAGCTTTAGAACTCGAAACCGAAGACGTCTGCTCGGATATTTACGTTAATCTGGGGCTTAAGTCATTGCGCAAAGGAATCCGGAGAAATCCACGAGTTCTCTTGCTTCTTTCTTCATTTATGGAAAGATCTGTTAAAAAAAGTGAATTACTAATGGAGGCCACACAAGTCAAAGATGCCCGTACAATGTTTCATGGTCTGCAACCTCCCACCCTGAGTATTCGATGTTATATCGATCGGATCTTCAAGTACTTCGGCTGCAGCCCATCATGCTTCGTCATTGCAAATATTTATGTCGATCGATTCCTCAAATGCACGGAGGTTCAGCTAACTTCCCTCAACGTTCATCGACTGCTGATAACGAGCATAATGCTGGCAGCAAAGTTCATCGACGATGCGTAAGCACCATTCAAAACAAGTTCGCATCCACTCCGTCGATATATTTTTGTGAAACGTTCTTGAGCGCTAACATGCAATTTGATTTTCAGATTCTTCAACAATGCCTACTACGCGAAAGTTGGGGGAGTAAGCACGGCGGAGTTAAACAAACTGGAGATGAAGTTTTTGTTTAGTATAGACTTCAGACTTCAGGTAAATATACAGACATTCGGTCGATACTGTTATCAACTGGAAAAAGAAGGCACCGATGCACGCAAGATCGAACGCCCGATTCGAGCGTGTCGGATTAAGGAGAGCTGGTCCACTAAAGATGAGAAATCCAATGTGGAAGCCAGATGACTTTTGTATACCCACAAAGCCACTGTATGTAAAATCACTACCTTTTCTTTACTTTGTTTAAACTTTGATTCATTTAGAAATTTGCATTGTTGAGTAGATATGGAAATTATCTCCTATGGATTCTTTATTCTTGTGACTTTGATTCACTACCTTTTATTGTCTTCTTGTAAGCATTGTTGAGACTCCATTGAAGTAGAAGGAGCATTGATTGAGAATTTATGTACTTATATATTGAATGGAAGTTTTGTGAGTAATAGCTGCTTTTTATTGCATTACAAATGAGAATGAAGTATCTTTTGTTCAGTCCATCCTAGACTAGGGGTGATCTGGACTATAAGGTACGTGTTTTCAAATAAAATAAGAGTCAAATACTGATTTTTAGGATTAAACTTGTGACACGTTTGAATAGAATTATTATCAATCAAGATAACCAATGCTGACACCAATTCATTCGATCTATTTAATAGAAGGTAATTATTATACTATTCCATTCTTATGGGAACAATTTCCAATTTAAATTTAACTATCATGGCTTGATTTAAGGGTTAAATATTTTGCGAAAATGTGTTTATATAATAGTTAAATTAAAATTTAAAGCTGTAAAAAAAAGTTAAAATTTAATATTTATTGAGTTATCTTGCTAACGGGTTGATTTTTTTATGAAAAAACCAAAATGCATATAGATTTATTATTATTATTATTATTATTATTTATTTCATGTTAGCATAAGCTGATCTAAGCAAAATTCAATTACAAAAGATATAACGTAAATCATTGTTTTTTTAGAAAAAAAAATTAGAAAGTTGCAATCAAATTAAATTAGGGTCTCGTTAATAAAGAAAATGTATTTAATAAGAACAAAATTTAGTCTAAAAGAAGAATAAAATGTTAAAACTAAATAAAAATAAACTTGTAAATATTTAATCACAGGCATAGATTTGTTAATATTGCCAACAAAAAATAATTCAATTTACTCTTTTGTTGTTTTTTTTCTTAATTCAACAACATTTGAGAATCGAATATGTAATCAGCTAGTTACTATTTGTTACATAATGTCACTGAAGTACTATTCTTCTCGGCCTAATTTTATAACCTCAATTGTCAATAAATTAAAAAAATAAAAACAAAAAATTTAATATTTAAAGGTAACCTTTTTTTTTTTTTTTTTATAATAATTTTAACATCTTTAAAATTAGACTTTAGTCGAAAAGACTAGGCCCATTTAAGTGGCCCAAAACTTGGACTTGGATATCTCGAATATGATCAATTAATTTTTTTCATTTTGTCAATTATACAAACTACTTTTCCATATTTGCCTTCAATTTTGTATTCTAAATTCTTTTCAAGATTTATCACCACACATTACAAATATTTATGAGGGAATTTTTCATCCGTAGCAAATAAATATATAGAAAAAAAAATCAAATATAGAAAGACAAAAAAAAAAAGATTGATCCACCTTAAAAAATTAATAAATACAAGGCTTCAATCAAGTAAATATATTGAAATTGATTTTTTTTTTTTAAATACATTGATATTGATAGGCTTCCAAATTATTTGTTTTAATTTTTTTTTTTTCATTTGTTCTTATATATGAAATATTTTGTACAAGTTTGTTATAATTAAAATTGGGATCTTAGAGTTTGCTATGTACAACAAATTTTATCTATATAAATCTTAATTTTCGATTAAAAAATATTTTCGAAGAAATATTTCACCATGAATTAACTTTTATTATCATAATTTTAAAATTAAATGGTTACCAATTTAAATTATTAATTATATATATATATATATATATATATATATTTTGTCTTTGGTCTATATGGTCCCGTGGTAATCGTTTTTTATATTGGGAGATTTAATGAGTTGCAAATATAATTTTGAAGAGATTGAAAAAATATGTCAGAAGTAGTTTTTTCTATAAAAATAAAAAATAAATCAAATGTCACGAGTGGTGGATTTATATATTCGAAGAAAATATACATTACAAAAAAATCCTAGTTATAATAGTTACATCAATGACGGCCTTTAATCTCAAAAGAGTTGAGTGTCTTCGTTTCAATCCATTCAAATTTATCAATCATAAACTAAAAATAAGTAAATTTTGTAAACTCAATATTTTGAAGGCCAGTTCCCCAATAGATATGCCCTAGTTCTTTTTTTTAAAATAAAAATAAATAAATAATAAAACAATATTAAGTGAAAAGTTTTAAGCTCATATATTTTGGTTATCAAATTACACACGAACTTTTTTTCTTTTTTTTTTTACCTGAACACACCAACTCTTATAATTAGTGTCGACATAAATAGTTATAATAGTTACATCAATAACTACATTTAATCTCAAAAAAAAAAAAACATCAATAACATCCTTTAGATATATTAATAATTAATACCTTACTGTCAAAATAATGGTAATAATAAATAATATCTTAGTCCTTAGGTTATTGAGAGTGAATTTTTTTTTGTTTTATTTGTTTTTTTTTTTTTTTTTTGAGATAAGAGAGTGAATTTTGTTGGTCCTTGTCATTGTTTTTTTTTTTTTTTTTCATGAACAATCTACTAGAACTACTAATGATATATGTTAGCCAAATATCACTTCAGTACAAATAAATTTATGTTTATAAAGATTATTAATATAAAAGTTTCATAATATTGATACAACCCTACATTTAGGTGAAAACAACTTAACTTCCATAATATACTTTTTTTAAAAAAACTATCTACAAAATTTTTATAACACCTCACAAACTAAATTGCCTCCTAAGTAATTCATAACCTTTTAATTCTACAGGAATATTATGTCACAACCAATTATAACTTTTTAATCCAAATTAGAATTTTCTATCATAATGGTTGTAATCTTTGTTCCTTCCACAATTACTAATAATTCATTAATCAAAATATGATTTGTTTTTTCCCCTTACCAAACTCATCATAACCACTCAAAACTGATAATAACTATGAACAATATTTAAGTAAGAGTGGGTAAGTATTACTCAGTAACTATTACCTCTCATTTCCTGACTTCAGTGTTCAAACACACCAAAATTTAAGTTTGAGTACAAATACCTTTAACCCATCAATCATTTTTGCTGATATATTTGTCAATAATTCCTTGGGAATATAGCATCTAAATAATTTAACTCTTATGTTCAATAATTGGGTTGATGGATATTGTTGTTTTATATTGGCTATCCTTTTGTCTTTGTACTTTTGTTTTGTAGGTTGTTTGCTTGTGCTCTAATGGCCAACACTCAAACCCATTTCTCATAAAATACCAAAAACAAATTGTCTTATCTTATTATTTAAAAAGTACCCTAAATGTAAAGAATCCAAGGCTCAATTTTTATTATTAATTCCTTCTTCATAAATAATTTAACTTTTTTTTTTATCATTATTATTAATCATAATATTATATGGCGTAAGTTTATAATTAGTTAAATACAATTGTTTATGCAATACCAAAAATGATGTAAGCTTATATGTGTAGAATAAAAAGGATAATTTTTATTGTATGATTTAGTGACCTATTGATCAATACCATTAAAAACAGCTAAAAAAATACCATTAAAAACAGTTAGGAGATTAAAATTTTATGCATGTTACATGAAATTAGAAGTATATGTTAAATTTTAGACAACTTAATTAAAGATAGAACAAAAAATTTCGTACACATAAAGTAATATTTAAGAGTATTTAGCGGTTAAAAACTTTAGTGGTGTATGATACGTATAAAGTTGAATAAGTTGTTAACCATGACATTACAAAGACATTGAATTACTTTTTTTATATATATATAGAAGAGACATTGAATTACTTGATTGAATAGTGATGTAGAAAAAGAAAAAAAAAAAAAAAAAAAGGAAAATTGTATTGAATAGTCTAATTTTACAAAATAATTACAGATCTAGGCAAATTTGAAAATATTTAGCATTCATAGTCAAATATACAATATAAATACTACTCATCATACTGTATTATGTATTAGTTATTCGGTATAAAAAGTATTACTTTATATTGTATATTTGACTATGGTAACTATTTTTTTTTTAAAAAAAAAATTATAAATATTTTATCAATTTGGTCTATTCCTACAAAAAAAAAAAAAACCCGAGAAAAAACCAATATTCTCACCTAATTAGGGCAAAGTAATCGGACGAGTTTCACAATGCTCACATTTTGAGCATGACAGGTTATAACATTAAAAAGAATGCATCCACAATTATTAATGTATTAATATATAAACATTGGTTTATTAGACTATGAAAATCATCTTGATTATCGCAATAACAATATGAAAATCATTCTAACTTGACGAGAGTATGAAATTTAAATATAATTTTACACCCAATTTATATATCATTCTACAATGCTTGTCAATAAAAAAATAATAATGTAAAAAAAAAAAAAAAAAAAAAAACTTATTTTAAGACTGATTCTTTTTCTTGGGTACTTCCAAAATTGATCTTGTGCCTTACTAATTCAATATTACTTTATTATAAACCTCACAGTATTTGACTCTCTTACAAACAAATTGGTATAATAAAGCTAATTGGATCCGAATTACGTAATTAAAAAGAAAGGTAAAACAAATTAGTTAATAAACAACCATAAAATAAATCAAATCAAATCAAATGGAAGCTAAAATCTAACAAGTAAGAACAAAGAAGCTACGTGTTGGGTTTCCTTCCACGTTTTAGTGTTGGAGCTTAGTCAGCTAAATCCATTATTTTAACAAGCTTTGGGTTGATTATAATTTATTTAATTAATTAATCACGAACATACAAAAGGTTCACGATATCAGATGTTATAAACTTATAATATTTTATTCATTAAATTATTGAATTTTTCTTTCACTTTTGAGGTTTATGTATATTTGGATCTAAACTTTTGAAAATAAAAAATTTAATCTGATATTTTTTAAATTACAACGTTGTATTTGATTTAAGATTGGTTAGCTATTATCTAACATAAATTTACATTTATATTTAATTGAAAAAGCTTGTAATCTAACATATATTATATTATATTTTATAATAAATAAAGTATTTGTTAGAGGACGATGATCAATAAATTTAAAGTTTTTTTTATATATAGAATAAAGTGGGGGAAGAGAAGCATAAAGCCAAATATCATTTTACACAATCAAATCGTAGACATGATGTTATTATCACAAAATAATGAAATTATCACGTTATCATCCGTTTAATAAATATCAGATAAAAATATTTTTTTTCTTCTTAATAACAATATTAGAGATTCAAATTCATAATCAATGGGTTATTATGTGTTACATAGTGTCCTTAGAATAATACTCTTTTTATCACCAATTAACAAAGATATAAATTCAAATGATGATATAATCAAAAACTTAAAAATTATGAACTCAAAATTTTCATCTAAGTATACTATTGAAAAAAAAAAAATAGTGTACAAAGTTTTTAATAGTAAATTAGTATCTTACAAAGTTTTTAACATTTAATTTTTCTTTTTAAAGTCAATATTATTTAATATTAAATTCATTGACTATGAGATCTTGGATTTCAATCCCCACTAATAATTAATATAATTTAGATGAAAAAAAAATTAGAAAAAAATTTATAAAGTGGCCACGTGACAAACAACGTCCTTGCTGTGTCCCTGTCCCCACCAGAATTTTACTCTTTTCGACCAATTTTCAGTACAGTACTAGTCTGTTCCCTTTGCATACCAGTATGTTAATATTTATTTCGTACTCTTTTATTTTCAATTAGTTCAATTTTTTCTTTTTTTTTATTTAATTCACGTCTAAGTATTGTCTTTTAGAAAATAATATTTCGTGAGATTTATTCCACTTGAGTATTTTAATTTTCAAAGTTTAATTTTAGTTTGGGTAGTTAAAAAAGTTTAAAACCAGATTTTATTATAAGTTTTTGTTATTAGAACAAAAATAGTTATTGTTAAAATTTCTTTAAAATCTTCGTGAGTTGATGGTGCTTTCAGGGATCGAACACATGATGTTAGTGTCGAATTAGTTCACAATCAAACAATAAAATCATTGCGTCACTGATCCATTCGGTAAAATAAAATGTTATTTTAAGTCGCTAGAAATGAATAATTAGAAATATATGATTTTACCGAAAAAAGTTATGTGAAGAGCTAGATGTGTATTATTATTTGGGAAATTGCATAAACCACTCATAAAGTATGTTTTTGAAACAATTACATCCTTAAACTTGTAATTTGATCAATTACATTCCCTTAAGTTTCAATGGTGTAGCAATTAACCTCCTAGATTTAATTTAAGTAAGATATAGAAGGTTAAAAATGTAATTTTAAAAAGAATTATCTCTCTTCTTCCTCTATCTCTCTAAAACAACTGGCATTAGGTCAAACGCTCTTCCGAGATAATTTAATTATGATATGGAAGATTAAAATTGTAATTTTAATTTGGAGAAAATGAGATTTAAGAAATGGAGAGATAGAGGAAGAAGACAAAGATAGAATAGAGATAAATTACAATTTTAACCTTTTATATATTACTTAAATTAAATCTAGAGGGTTAATTGTTACACTATTAAAATTTGAGGGGATGTAATTGATCGAATTATAAATTTAAGGATATAATTGTTGTAAGCACCATACTTTAGGAGTGGTTTATGCAATTTTCCCTTATTATTTTAAGTAACTACAATTAATCCTTCATATATATATTTTTTTTAGGGGAATTAATAATGGTCATGGGTAAATCCTTCTTAAAATTAGACAAGCAAGCAAACAAAATATCCAAATATTTGTAGTTAATTAATTTTTTATTAATGAAATGTTAGTTAATTAGATTTATAGGGAAATGAAAAACAAATAAATAATTAATTAAAGTTGTTTTAGATATCTCGGAAGCGCGTTTGACCTAATGCCAGTTGTTAATTTGTTGGAAACAAGTCAATAACGAATCTCAACCGTCAGATCCCATTAATAAATACATGCACACGTGGAGTAAATCTCCTGCATGGATCCCACGTGCTGTACCATAACCTTGGAAACGACGCCGTTTAAACAAATAGTTCTTACTATTTTGCTTTTTATTTTTTTTTTCCACGCGTTTTTCTTTTCTCGATTTTAGAGATATAAAAAATGAGTGTTAAACAAAACTTAATTAATTAACTAAAAAAAAAAAAAACTAAATCTCAAATTTGATTGTATGTTTCTTTTATTTTTTTAAATTTAACCAAAAAAAATAAAAACATCCTATTTTTCAGTTTAATTATTAATTCTTCTTTCTTTATTTTTTTTCTTAAAATGATTTAATTATCTTTTTCAAAAAACATAATTATTACCTTTTTCTTTAACTACGTTTTGGTTTAATTGATTAAATATTGTACTTGGAGGGTTTTTTATGATATTTTTGTCCATCAAATTGGTCGGCTCAATTGTGTACAACTCGCAAGCAAATAGAAATTTAAAATGTTTACTGAAAAACAATTGAAATAGAAGTTTCGAATGATCTTAACACCTTCCTAGATTTAATAATTATTATTCTTCTTTTAGACTTATTATTCATTATTGTTTTTTAAATAACTTTGCGAATTTAAATCAAATGTAAGGATTTTTATTTTTTTGAGTAATAGAGACCTGCATCTTTCAAACTTTGGTATCTAACTCATACCAAATTAGAAAATTTTAAACTCTATAATGGAATAAATAATTCATTTATCTAATAAATGTTAAGAATTCTTATTCCTTTATGATACTAACAACAAAACCCTGTTCCAACTAGGTTAGACCCTCAACATTTTTAGGGTATTTTTCCTTTTAACATCATTTGGCATTAGACTAATTAAAGAGTCGACAATATTAACATATGTGTTAATCTCAGGCCCACAAAGCGCAAGACAAAGACCCAACCAACTAAGCCCAAATTGAATGCTCTGATTAGAACGAACGGCTACGATCAAAAGCCCTCCACTAACGATCGACGATCACGATCGATCCACAGAGAGAAGGATCATCAGCTTTGTAAACACCACGCGTCTTCTCTGCTCCTCCACGCGTTCTCCATGCTCGATCTTTCTAGTCGAACAAAAGGGAAAAGCGCTACTGTTCATTCATTTGGCTTCGAGGATCATGCATCTCCGAAGAAGGCGATTTCATCAGCGATTATCCTTTTTTGATTGCTCTCTCCATGATGCACACATCGGGTAAGAGTTTCTTCAAGCTATTCTTTCGTTTATAGTTTTAGGT
>JBBMEF010031400.1:0-15812 GCA_037832685.1 Sicyos baderoa | reverse complement strand
GTAGGAATTTTGAGAGAAAATAGGCTTAAATTTGAAAAACAAAAAACAAGAAACCAAATGGTTATCAAACGGGGCTTAAGTGATTGAGCTTAACTGATTGAGTTCAATCACTAGTTATTGATTGAGTTTGATTGTATTCAATTACTTAGAATTTTGATATATGTGCAATTATTTTCAATTTTATGTTATAGATGCAATTTTTTAACTCATATTTGTTATACATGACAAATCCCCAAAAAACTATAATCATTTTAATATATATATTTTGGAATTACACTGTAATAATTTTAACCACTTACACATAGTTCTATGATTGTAAAAGTAAAACAACAAAAAACAAATACAACAATATTGGAAAAACATATGATACTCACTTACGTTTGTAAAAGGAGCACCAAATCTGCATAGTTCTATTATTTTTTTATTTTTTTTTCAATACAATAATATTGGAGAAAATGAGTTTCGAACCTATAATTTTATAGTTATCAGGGTGTACAAATTGGCAAAAAACTAATATATTAACTGATTATGGATTATAAGAATAATTTATATGAAAATTAATTTTTTATAAATTTATTTACGAATCAAATATTATATCTTAACTAGACCAAATACTCTTAGATTAAAAAAAATGAAAAGAGAAAAAAAATAGAACCAAAGAATTTGTTGGGATTACGAAGAAATCTAAAGGTAAATATTAATTATTCCTCCAAATCTCCCTTGATTTTAGTTGACATTCACCTCTAAATTTTACACTCCTACAAGTGAGCAGCAAATATTCAAAGTCTTCTCTGTTTTGAAAAAAAGAAAAAGAAAAAAAGAAGAAGTATAATTTAGATGCAAAAGGAGGCAAAAATATTGATGGTAAATAAAACTGTTTATCTAGCAAATCTAGCTCGTAGTATTTATTATTATTATTTTTTAATGCTACTACATGTCTATTTTTTATTTTTAATAAATTTATGGGAATTTTGTATGTATAATAAAAATGGGCTAAAAAATTACATTTATAGCACAAAATTGAAAATAGTTACACATATAACAAAATTCTGAGTGATTGAACTCAACCGAACTCAATCAATAACTAGTGATTGAACTCAATCAGTTGAACTCAATCACTTAGGCCCCGTTCGATAACCATTTGATTTCTTATTTTTGGTTTTTCAAATTTAAGCCTATTTTCTCTCAAATTTTCTACTATTTGTTTCATCCTTTCTACCATGTATACATCTTTCCTTAGGAAAGTAGGGGAATACCTACCAATTTTTAAAAACAAAAAAAGTAGCTCCCCAAAGTTTGTTTTTGTTTTTAAAATTTGGTTGATATTCTCCTACTTTCTTAAAGAAAAATGGATAAATGGTAGAAATGATGGAGCACATTGTAGGAAATTTGAGAGATAATAGGTTTGAATTTGAAAAATCAAAAACAAGAAACCAAATGGTTATCAAACGGGGGCTTAACAAACTGATTAAGTTCAATCACTATTATTGATTGAGTTCGATTGAGTTCAATCATTCAAAATTTTGATATAAACGAATTTTTGATAAAAAAATGTGCTATAATTCTAATAGAGGTGATCCCTGAATTTGATATACATAACAAATTTCCTAAATTTATTAAGAGAACGTTTTTTTAGAATTATTTTGTTTTTTTACTTTAAACTAATGTGTAAATTAAAATATAAGGATGTGAGATAATAAATTCATAGAGATTTTCGAATTATTAAAAGAATAGCTAACTTTGTCCAATCCTAACCCATATTCAAGGAATAAACTACCAAATTTTATTTTATTTTTATTTTTTTAAACAAATTCTTGATGTAATATTCCAAAATATACTCTCATCAAATATTTTAACCAAATACCTAAATATTTAAATTATATTATCAATCTATTAGATCACACAAGTAATTGATTGATTGCTTCTTTCCACAATTTGACGTACCAAGGTGATGATCTTAGTGTCGTGTACTCTCCAATCTACATTATTTATATTTTTACATAGCTTCAAATGCAACCAACGCTATTCACGAGAGTATCAAAGCACTTTTGAATTTTTTGGAGTTCTTTTAGGAGTAAAGGGGCCATCATCCGTTAATGGTCGCCACAGTGTCTGTTATGATTATATTTAACGGGTTTGCGACGAGGGAAATGTGTTTTGGCTGAAATCACGACGATACATACAGATATGTACAATGTATACGATGAAGGGAGAAATTTTAGAATTTTTTTTTGTTTGTTCAACTTTTCATCTCTAGCGTTTATTAATTTTGTAGATACTAAGTATAGTTACACACCACAACACAACAATCATCACAACTACATCAGCGACATGTGAGTTGACTTGATTCATTCTCTTGAAGGTTGAATAATGTATCGTTATGGAAGGTGATATACAATAAATAGTCACTTCAAACATCGGTCTAGGAGTGTTTTCAAATTTAAATAGGAAGGTTTTTTTTTTTTGGAGAAATAAATAGGAAGGTATTTAGCCAAGGTCTTTAGATAAAAAATAGATTTCAAAATTAAAAAAAAAAAATGAAACTTAGAATATAATTGTCCATTTTATTTTTATAGATTAATCAAAATTTAAAGTAAACATCCATTTTAAATTTAAAATATTTTAGACATTCTTCTATTTATTTATTATTATTTTTCAATAGTTATTTTTACTTTTATTTTTTAAGTCAAGAATTTATCATTAATTTATCAAAGATATACATTTAAGGGTCGATACATGCAATTTCTTCTAATGTAAGATCCTTTAATATATTCCTTTAAAATAATGTCTATCTGATTTTATTATTATTATTTTTTTTAGTATAAATTGGGGAGCAAATTACAATACTGACTCTTTCAGAGTTCGAACTGTAATAATGATGTTGAACTGGTTTACAACCAAACATAAAATCAGGACGCCACTAACCCTTCTGGTATAAGAGGAGTTATTTGACTTTATCATTTAATAAATTTTAGATTTGGGTTCTACAATGAGACAGAATAATTTGCGTTTAAATTATCTTTACTCATCTAAAATATGTGCTAATAATTAATTAGAATCGCCATTCTCATATTGTTTAACTTTAAAAAAATTGTGTTTGAATTATACAAAAAGAAAATTATAATAACACTAATAATGGAAGGGAAAAAAGCAAATGGAAACAGAATTGGATTCTTTCTTGAAGAAAAAGGAAGACGAGAGAAATAAGTTATGGGTTGATTAAGTGGATGCTGCCAGTGCCAACATACAGAATAATGATAATATTAATGATAGTAATAATAACAACAATAATATATAATTGGAAAACATGGAGATGAAAGGGACTGAATCGGCCCAATTCGGTGTTTTATTTGTGCTCCAAATTGTGAATTCTTTATTTTTTTATATATATGTAAAATGTCAACTATAACCGAATTCTAGGCATTTTGTACAACCTAGCAAGTAACATGAAACTACAAGTTCGAATACTTCTACTCTCATTTGATTGAAAAAAAAAATATGAATAATACCAAATTATGAACTAACTAAAACAGTTTCAAAATCTTCATTCTTTTCCTTTATTTTGTCCTTAACGTTTGATATCTACAACCACTTAAATATGAAAAATTAAGTCAGGGGAAAACTAATATTTTTTCTTTTTTTTTTTGAATTTGCATTGTATAGCAAATTTTCTACTCTACATTAAAATTATAGCAACTTTTTAAAAATATTGTAAATATAGCAACTTTTTTGGATAGACTCTCTCAAACACTATTGATGGAGTCTGTCAGATACTATTGATGGAGTCTATCAGATACTATTGATGAAGTCTATCAGACGCTATTGATAGAGTCTATCCGACACTATTGATGGAGTGTATCAATCTGATTTTGCTATATTTGCAAATATTTGCAAATATTTACTATTTATTCAATTTTTTACCTTATTGTAATATACATGTAAATTCTTTTTTCTTTTTTTTTTTACCATTTGTTATGAGAATTGTGTGCAATCATTAAGTTTCTTAATGTATTTTGTTGCATAGATTCATAGTGGTCCAATATTCTAGTTGGAATTGAAAAAGAAATCATTTTGACAGTGAAATTACACATACAGTAGAAGCTTCTCCATAACCAAACAATTTAATTAGTACCATTTTCATAAATCATCTGAAACTCTCTTCACATGTTTTATATGATAAATTATAATAATTGATCTAAATTTCTTTCCTTTAATTCAATCCAAGCAAGAAATATTTTAAAATTTATGGTAGTGTTTGTAAGTGTTGTTATGAATAAACCAAAAGGATAAAAAAGACTACATGATAATCAACATATAATGAATTCGGCCCACCAATTTTATTAAAAATGCACAAAAAAAATAGTGCTTAGAACATCCAAACCCAAGAATAAATGAAAAAAAAAAAAAAAAAAAAAACTAAATTGAAAAGGGAAAAAAAGTTTAAATGTGTGATTGCTCACCCAAAAATCCTAATTGAAAATATATACAAATGTTAAAGAAAAAACAAAATTAAATCATTCTCACTCGAGCATCTAATCTCAACACTTGGTTAAATCCATCTCGGATGCATCCAACGGTTATTCAATTGGCAGCCACATTATTCCGACTTTGAAAACCAATAATCTCAAAACCTTTTTTTTTATTTTTGTTCCCCTCTCTTTTTGGGCACAAATATTATTGCCAAACACCTCCCAATCCCAACCCTGTTTCCAAACATCCCCTCTCAAAAAAATTTGTTCTAAATTAGCAGCTGTGCCCTTCACGACCTGTGTTTATTCCTCCTTTCCTAGGACTGAATGGTAATTTCCTCCTTTTTTTTTTCTCTGTAAATTTTTTTCTGTTATTTCCTTTTTTTCTCTCCTGAATCAGAGAAGCATCGAAACCCAGCAGGTTCCCTTTCATAGAAAGGGGCGATGATGATTCTGACTCGGCGTTTCATTGGATTTGCGATTTTTTTTTCTTTTTTTGGGCCTTTTTTTTGGAAAGAGTTTGAGTCAAGATCGTCTACGTGGACGGTGCAGATTGCAGGCTGGGAGCGCTAAGCTTGGACTCGGCTTTCCAGCACCGTTCGATGTCCTCGGCGATTCTCTTGGCGTCCGTTGTCGCGCCGAGTATTCCACGATTTGTGAATCCCGCTGCATATAGCCCACTTTCTCCTTTCCATCCACCTGGAAATGGCTTCAATGGCATCCCATTTTTTCCAAACATTTCTCTATCCTGAAACAATTATTAATAATTTTAAAAGTTAAGAGACTTAATCTGAAAATAAAATTTTATTTCTGGCATCAATTAATTCTTAGTTACTTAATCATCATATATTAAACTCATTTTCTCTGAATTTTAAGATCATAATTTGATCATCAAACAAATGATTATCGACTACTTTAACAAAAAAAAAAAGCTCTGTTTTAAAGTTTTTATGACATAACAATTATAGGGATGAAAATTTAAACATTTTGCAATCTAAAAATTACCAATGCTTTAAACTACTGATCTACAATCAATGTAATAAATAAAAACATCCCATTTAATACAATTTAACGATATAATTAGAATCTAATAGTTATTTCCTTTTATATTTTAAATTATAACAATTGAGAGCGAGATTTCGAACTCAAAAATATACATTGATGTAGCTGAATTTGCAAAAATCTAATAGGGAAAGTGATAGAAAAAGGAAAAAAAAAAAAAAAAGGTGGTGGAAGTTGGGGTAAGAAGGTAAAAAGTATTACCTTTAGCCAAGAAGGCACATTGCTTTTATAACCAGTGGCCATGATTATGGAATCAAAATTTTCAACTCTTCCATCAATAAACTCCACAGCTTGCCGTTTCACCCGCTTGATGGTAGGACGTATCTACAAAATCAACGGCAGAGGAAATTTGTCATAATCAAATGTATAATCCAAAGTCAAACATTGTGTATTTTATTAGTGTGTATAGTTTAGTAACAGTACCTTAATATGTCCAGATTTGATTTTGGCTAGGGTACCAACATCCAAGACTGGGGTCTTTCCACACACACTTTTGAGACGAAGTGGGCCAATAGTGGGCCGGGCCAACCCGAACCTGGCCGTGTCCCCAAGCAGCAGCCTTGACACCATTAGCAAGAACGCATCAACTAGACGTATGGGGAACCACTTTAGCAACCACATCGACAACCCGAAAGTCGATCTTCCCAGCATCTCCCGCGGTAGTATGTGCACCTTCAATTCCACAAACGACGCTCAATTTTAATCACTATTCTCAAATTTCACCCCTTTTACTTCTCTCGAATTATAAAAGAGATACATTGTCGATCGAGATCTATTAGACACAAAATTGAAAGGATTCGCGAAGAGAAACAACAAGGAAACGTTGATGTGAAGTGGGCTTGGAGTGGAGTGGAGTGTCCACTTGTTGTTTTAAGGTTTGGATGGAATTATTAACACACAATACAGACAGGGCATGGCTTCTGGAGGCTGTTTTGTTTTGTTTTGTTTTTGTTCTTTTTCAACAGAGAAAAAAAAAGCACTTTTGGATTGGATTTGAGAGATTCATGATTATGACAATCTATATAAGATCCTATGTTTTTTTTTTTTCTCTAGACCATATTGCGCATGCCGGAGAATCCCAAGAAAGTGAAAGATCATCCCATTTTCTCTTCCATTCCCTTCCCCTTAAAACTTTTTTGCCCTTTTACAAAAATTATTCAATTTCCATAATTAGATTTTCCTATAACTCCTTTTTTTTCTTTTAAAGATCTTGCTCAAACATTAGAGAAATTAGAAAAAGTAAAATCTGGGTTTTGACTAAAATCCATCGATAAACAATACCCATAATTTAAAATTTAAAAAAAAAAGTTAAATTTTTTTTAAAAGAACTTACTTTGTCTCTGACGACGAGAAAAGGGCTAGCACTATGGTCACAAAGATCCAAACAAACTTCCATCCCTGAATTCCCACAGCCAACCACCAAAACTTTCTTCCCTTCATACTCTTCGCCGCTTCTATACATATTTGTATGCTTCACGGAGCCGCCAAATTCCTCCATTCCTTCGATCTCCGGCACCGCCGCCTCCGCATTCTCCCCGGTGGCGACGATCAGCCACCGGCAGACATACTCCGTCTCGTCCCCGCCGCCGCGCTTGCTCCTCACGCGCCAGAACCCGAGCGTGCGATCGTATTCCGCCTCGACGACGGCCTCGTTGAATCGGGGCCGTATGTCGAATTTCTCAGCGTAATCCTCCAAGTAGCCGACGAATTGCTGCTTGGAAGGGTACATGGGAAACTCGGCGGGAAAGGCCATGAACGGCAGCTCGCAAAACTGCTTCGGCAGATGCAATCGCAGCCGTTCGTAAGTCCTCAACTGCCACAACGACGCAATACAGTTGGATCTCTCCAAGACCACGCACGGCACTGCCCGCTCCTTCAGACACGCCGCCGCCGCCAACCCCGCCGGCCCTGCGCCGACGATCACCGGACCGGGAACCCACACTCGCCTCATCTTCCTCCTATCGCCGCCGCTGCTGCTAATGATCTTCTCTCTGAAAAACGGATCATTCGATAACTTCCCTTCGATCTCCAGCAGATAAGAACCCATCCGCCCTCCCAAAAATAGAAAATAAATCCCTTCAATCTTGGAGTGGATTAAGAGAGTTATCCGTTTACAAGAATGAGTAATTTGGTTTTTATTAAAAAAAAAATTCAATTGATTTTTTCTTTTTAAATTCTCCAATTTTGGGGGTTTGAAATTTTCGAATCTCTCTACAACTCCGGGCTGGGCTTTCAGCATTCAACACAGAGAGAGAAAGAGAAGGAGAATGAAAGAAAGAGTATTAAGAGAGATGGCGATATGTCTATATATATATTCCTTTTGTTCATCAGAATGAATTTATATGACAGGATGATGCTAAATCTTAATGGGCCTCTTTAATATTTTTATTTATTAACTATATGTTATATACATATATATTTTTTAATTTATGTGCATTCATATAATTGATATTAACCAACAGGCAACAACAACTTCTTATACACATCCCATAATTTTATTTATCTTCTTTCTTTTTTAAAAAAATAAATACAAGATTTGGATTTTGGTATTTGGGGATGAAGGGATCATGTGGATAATTTATATTTTGGTGTAACTAATAATAAAATCTAAACTTACCCCTTTTTATCTGGTAATTTAGTTTTTATGGATTTAGTAAAATCTCGTGGATTACATTATCATATTGTTTTTTTGTTGTTGTTAGTTATTGAAGATAATTTCATATTGCATTAACATGTTCTTCACTTCACAAATCTCCAACTTTCCCGGTGGCATTTTTTAGTTGGTCGAGTAAGAGCATTCGTAAATATAAAGTAAATAAAGTATATATATATATATATACTTTATATCATCCGAGCTTGTCTGAGCCTACAACATACTCGTAGGAATTAATTCTCAAGTAAGAAAGACCACCATAAATTGAACTTCAGTTCTCTCGTTCTAGGGTTGACTTGTCGAAGTTCTCCCTTTAACATCAAGGGTCACCTAATGCACCTCAAGGTCTATTTTGACCAATTGAGACATTTTATGATGGTTATAGTTGCATAGACAATATTTGAGTCCGTATATGACATTTGACCCTACAACATTTGGATGCCAAGAAAACTAGTAAGAATTAATTCTAAGTAGGTGACTAGCATGGATTGAACCCATCACCTTGTATATATACTCAAAACTCTCTTTAATCAATTGAGCGAGTTCATGATGGTTGGATGTGAGTTATGTTTAAATATTGTTATTGAAATGTTTGTTTCTTTGAAATAACTCAAATGTTTGTTTCTTTGATACAATGTAGACTTTAAAAATTTCAAAGATAAAGTGTTAGTGGTATTTGATTAGCTATCTCTAACTTACTAATATAAAATATGAAAAGAGAAGTATATTTTAAAAATGTACATATAAGTTATGACGTACCTGTTACAACCAACACATTTTAGGTAAGATTAAGGAAGAATCAATAATCAAAGAACACACATATATATTTATATTTATTTATGTCAAAATCACATTTTTTAAGGCTAGAGATTTGGAAAAGTACATTGTTTTAATAACATAATTAATTTCGTTCCTCAAATTCCATTGTAGAATTGTTCCCTCCAAATTGGTAGCATGCAAACCAAGCAACAAGTTTTTATTTATTTTGTGGAGGAAAATTATCAACTATATTTTACGATGCATGCCTCTCCGTCCTTTGTCTCTTTTTAATTAATTAATTTTTAATTTCTCATCTTATATTTATATATCTATTATTGGGATTGACATAGTACGTTAAATTTAATGGGAGAGAAAATCCGTACCAATAGGACAAACACCTTCAATTTGACCTATACTTTCTTTAATGTACATTATTCAATTGGGTAGTGTATTTAGATAGATAGTATGTTAGGGTTTGGCTCAAACTCACTTTTTTTTTGTTTACCGTGGTGCTAAGTGGAATCGAAAATATAAATGATTGGTACAAGATGTCAATTACCTCAAACTCACTTTTGCCCAACCTTACAAATCTTTTATAAAAATTTATAAAATGTCTTTAAAATCTATAATTATTTGTTTTTTTCTTTTTATAGAAAAGATAATCACGCTTGTCTCTAGGTCAGGTACCAAGAGACATCAAAGGAATAGAGACATAAAAAATATCTATCATTTGATGTCATATGTGAGTCTCAAACTTAAAATCTTAAGTTTAGCACACTTTAAAAATCCAAATCTTCGATTACTGTGATATTTTTCGGTGACTTAAAATTTATAATTACTAGTAACTCATCAATTAAAACAAAATTTTCCTTAACCACTAAAATCTCCTAATAATCATTTTCAAGAACTATCTATCTGTCCGTAGTTGTTTAGTTTTTTAAAAAAATAAAAAATTTAAAAAAATGTAGTTATTGATGTTAAATTTTATAACATTTTTTTAAAAAATAGTGAATATTAATTTAAAGCAAAATCAAAAAGTTTTTTTTTTTTATTTTTTTTTAATTCAATAATATATACATTTTTAAAAAATCTTTTTTAAAATGTAAAAAATAGAAATATCGTTTACAAGGTAATTTTATTTATTTATTTATAAATCTAAATACGGTTTTATTGGCCAAACGTAGCATAACTTTATTCGCATCTTGTACGGTCTTCGGACCGTAACATGAGATTATAGATTCGAATAATCTTCTCCCAATATTCTCGTATAAAAAAAAAATACAATTTCATTTGAAAGGAAATAGAAGTTATTTATTTTGGCGACTTGGAAGAAACAAAGCCATCCTTAGTCGGGACAATGTAGGTGGTTTATTAACTCTCATTCAAAGAAAGAAAAAGAAAAAGAAAAAAGTATTTCTCTAGAGATGTCTTTTTTTTTCTTTTTTCTTTTCTTTTTTCTTTTTTTTAAGTGGTGTCCATTTTCCTTTTTCTCTAACAAGTGTGACGTAATTAAATGCAACCCATGCTCTTCATTAATTAATAAGAAATTAAATAGGGCTAGGTTTATAAGTACATTGGTGTACATATAGTCATAGGTTAAACATTACAAAAGAGACTTTGCATTGTCTATTTATTCATCATTGTGTTCAAATTTTAATGTTATATATTTTGGAAAAATAGGACGTAATAAGCTTCTTCTTTTTTTTAGTTAGACGTAATAAATTTTAATTGCTAATAAAAGTACAACTTCATTGTTTCATGGTAATTTAGAAAATCGATATTTGACTAAATTAATTTTATAATTTAGTGTTAATTGTAACTTTTTTATTTATTTAAGAGTTTTTTTTGTAATACAAATCGAAGAGGGACAATAAATGTTAAAGAAATTCGTAAAAAAATAATTTTTAGTAAGTGATCACCATGAATTGAACACATCACTCTAAATAAGATAAGATCTTCTTTGACCATTTGAGATACTCCATATTGGTTTCTAATAAACCCCATAATTGTATACTGTTTGGCGCATTTTATGTATTTCTTTTATTATCCAATACCTAGGAATACTATCAAATTAAAAAATAAAAAATAAAAAATAAAATAAAATAAACTAACAAACTTTAGAAAAGGCTTGTTTCGATAATTTTAGAGTAGTATCGATAATATTGGAAAAAGTAAAAAATAATTAACATTTCGAGAAAACACAATGAAGTGTATTAAGAGTATACATTCAAACCAATATCAAAATTTCCTTTAATATTAAATGGTATCAATTGGGAAATTAGTCCAAACAAATTAAATATATATATTCAATTATAAAAAGATATAATACGATAAAATTTTATTTGGGATTCAAACAACTCTCTAATCGGATAACCTAAAAACACTCCTTAGAAAATTGAACAAGATTCATTTGAATAAAAAAAAGGGTCAAGCAACCTTAAAAATCTGGATTTTTTGTTTGTTCAACAATTCTTAAAAAAAAAAAAAAAAAAAAAAAAAAAAAAAAAAAAAAAAAAAAAAAATCTATAAAATAGGTAAGTGACAAAAATAGAGCATTTTTGTGGGAGAAGCGTGGATCTAGTGAGGGGAAGCACAGGATCTTTAGGGTGGGTTTATCACATGTCTAATGGGAATTTTGCAGGGAGACCATAATAATAGTGCAACAGTAACCGTACAATTCCAATAAATTCAATTTAGGAGTAGTTGAGAAAGAAGTGGAATAACTGCCACTTTTCACGTTTCTACTCCTATCTTATTAATGTTTTTAAATAAATAAATAAATTTATTATATAAAAAACAACATTTCATTTTAACTCAAAAAAAAAAAAAAAAAAAAAACAACAACATTTCATTTGATATTGTCATATGTATCATACTTTTGCTTTTATAATCAACATGGCATTTTTATCCATTTATACTTTGTATTAATATAAATTCATTATATTCTTGATTATTGTATTGGTTACTCTTTGTAAAAAAGAATCAATTTACATCAATGAAACTAGATTGCTAGATATTGAAGCTTTATAGGCTATGAAAAAGATACCTATTGTAACATCATGACCGGATAACTAAGAAATTTCCCCCCCCAATGAATTATAAATTAAAAAACAATAATTACATTTTAAAATTAAGAGGTTATAAATTAAATCTCACATTCTAAATATTTTTATTTTTGGGATTACAAATTTAGCACCACAAAAAAAATAGATGATAAATAATCAAATTAGTATAATCCAAGTTATATATATGATGACATTAGTACTACTTTTTTTTTTTTTTTACCTAAAGTTAATACAGTTGTTTATTTGTAAAAATAAACTAACAACAAATTTACACACTGGTAGCATTTTAAGTGAATTAAAATTGGTTAAGTAGAGGATTAAAATGAAATGAAATAAAATATTAGTTGTATGGTATTGTTTTTTTTATTGAAAAAGATACAATATTGTTATATTAATATTTTAAATTTAAAACCAAAGAAAAGAGAACTTTTGTCCCATTTGGTTTTGGTAATTCTATACATCATACTAGAGATTTTTTTGTTTTTGCTACTCTTATCCATAATCAATAACTTAGCTAGTCACCATCTTTGACATCTCTCCTTTGTCCTTTTTAATAATTCATATTTTGTTTTATTCACAATTTCTATTTGGATTAAATATTTTGTCTCAAATATTGGATATGATTAGAATTCTATAGCTTCTTCTGGCCTTTAAAAAAAACTATAGTATCTTGATGTTTTCTTAGTTAAAAAAATGTCATTGATAACAATTTTATTTATGTTAAGAAAGTAAAGAACCGAAAGAAAATGCGAAAGAACAAAACAAGATTAAAGAATATGTTTGACAAATAAAGTTATCTCATTGTACTAAAAAATATATATAAAAAAATAAAAAGTAAAGTTATCCCACGAGAAAAATCTTGTATATATATAATAAAAATTGGCCATTTTGGTAATGACACCAAAGTCATAAAATTTATATCCAACGTAGACATATCATTCAATTTAGATGGTTTGTAAATGTTTGTTGTCTCTAATAAGTAGTATCAGAGTCCAAACTTTTTACCTTAACAATGTGGGTGAAGACTTTCAATGTAGAACAAAAGAGTTATGTGTTTCATATGGATGAGAGACAACTTCTTATTGATGTAAGACATTTTAAATGATGACATAAAACATAGCAAAATATGTAGAGATTCTTATCAAAGAATGTCATAAGGAAGACCATCAAATTGAGGGGATGAGGTGAGAGTAATTCAAAAGTAAAATTCTATTCCTAATAATTTATAGCTTTTGAATTTGTATAGTATTGTTTAAAAACAGTATATTTTTTTTAAATGAAAAAACTAAATATCATTATTTATTTATTATATATATATATTTTTTCAATAACCAACTGAAGAGGATGAATTCGAACTAAAGCTCTAGTTAAATTATAGAAGATATTATTAAAACTATAATCTAATTGTCTAGAAAATTGTATATTATAATTTTAATATATTTAATTATTTTTTGCATTGAATAAATATGAAGTTTTTTTTTTTGGTTAAAATGAATAAATATGAAGTTAAATATTAGAGTATTTGCAATAAGAACGTAGTTCAAAGTCTCAAAAGTTATGATTGACAATCATATAATAAGAGCTCATTAATTTTTATTTACCACTTACAAATATTGAATTAAAATTGTGTTTTAGGACAGTAGATATCTAAATATGTTTTAATTAATGAACTATTTTGAAAATTGTTTTAGGCTATATATATAAGTATATAAAATATATGTCTATTTTTTAATTGCCCATTATAATCAATATTTTATAAATGTCTCAAAAATATTTTTGAACCAAACAAATTTATTAGAATGTGGATAACTTTTTATGAGTGCTTATTTATGTAAAAAAAATAAAATAATATATGAGTGCTTATTTATGTAAAAAAAATAAAATAATAAAGACAAGATAATGGTCTCATTAGTTATTATAGACCTAATATTTAAAGCAGAAAAGAATAAAACTTATCATTTAGATTGGTCCATAGTTTGAACTACCTAAGAGGATAAAATCATAACACTATTAATTAATATTTTCAATATATATGATTACAAGAGGGTTGTATATATGTGGAGAAAGGTATTTATAATTGACTAAAACTTGCCTTACATTTATGACCCTTTGGGGATTGGCCTTCACTTGAGTTTGTGTGTGGTGTAATTTAGAAGGCCAAGTTTTTGGTGATTGAGTTTGACATCTATTTATGTTCCATTTTTTGAAAGATGCTTCTCAAATTTTCTAAGCCACTATGGATTGCTCTCACTTTTATAACAATTTTCTATTTATCACTTCATTTCTAACCCTTTTTCCCCAAATTTAATTTATATCAGCCTAAAAATTTGGTATATAATACCAAATCTCTCCAATCCCCCAGACAATAAAATCCAATATAAATGATTTACTCTAATTTTTATTTTAATATTGACCTAACACCTTTTGTCAAAGTGAATTCAATCTAACCATGATGAATCCAGAAATCATAAATCAGTAAATTAAAATCTTAACCTCAAATATGATTTATTGTACAAAAAAACAAAAATAAACCTCACATCACTTAATCATTTAAATATATATATAAATCGTAAAAAAGACATTTAATGTTAAATATAACATGATAAAATGTTCTTTTCCTAATGTACTGCAAATGGGACCTGCAATTTTTTTTTTTTTGATAAAACAAAAGGGACCCGCTTACAATTTAGAAAGTCAAAATAAAAAACTCCCAACAAAAAAGAAGGAAATGAGGGATAATTAATTAATATTAGTTTTTTCGTTTGTTAAAAGTCTACTCCAAATTAGAGGGAATAGGGTATATAGCCTTTAAAGAACTCCAAGCTAGGCAATATTCTTGGGATCCAAAAACCCTAAACATTAATTTAATTTTTTTAAATAATTGTTAGACAAAGAAATATATATACATTTAAAAAATTTTAAATGACAAGCTTTAAAAGTTGTTACCTTATTTAGCAACATATTTAGTCCCTCTCCACTGGGAACTAAGATTGTTACCTAAGCCTAGTAGCCTACCCTAGGTTTTCTTAAAAGGTTTTTTCTTAAAAAATATTATTTTATTAATTTTGAAAAGAAACAAAAAAGATTGAGATGGGCCCAAGGGAATGTGGTGGGAAGCCCAAAATGAAATGGGCTTTTCAAAGCACGCTTGCTTGGAAGCCACTCAAAATTAGGGCCTACATTTGTGGGCCTCCATGTGTCCCTTGGGAACTTTTCAAGGCATCGAACTATTTCAAAAGTGCAATAATTTCATTTTTTAATTTAAAATATTCATAAATGTTTCTAATTTTTTTTATCTTCCAAAATATATATATATTTTTGCATCGAGATGATGCATTCGTCATGGCTTACATTCCTTAGCTTTTCATCCTAGTGTGGCACTTCTATCCAAAAAATTAAAAAATAAAATAGAATAAAAAGAAAATAGAATAAAAATCATATTATAATAATTATATTTGCCTACTTTACCTAATAAACATAATTGATGTCGGATAACTTTATCATAGAACATTGGGGGAAGGCTCAACGCCACTTGAAAATTGGGGGAGAGCTTTTTTTCTAACTTTATATTATACATGAGTGCACATATATAAATCTAATGATAATCATTTTTGTATATGCTTTTCAAATGCCTTCATCCACATTCTTTGTCACGTAAATCTGAATTATAATTGGTTTTAGAAAGATTCTAAACAAAAATAGATGGAAAAGGTTTTCTCTGTATTTTTCAATGAATAATATACATCAGGGAGCCCTCTTTATATAGGGAAAATACATGAATATAATAAATATAAATAATACAAG
>JBBMEF010031379.1:0-15813 GCA_037832685.1 Sicyos baderoa | reverse complement strand
TACCGTTTAATCCCGAGCCTGAACGTACCGCCAAGAAACAAAGAAAAAGAACTAAGAAAAAGAAGATGGCGGAGCCGAATGTCAATCGACCGGCCGCGAACAACGAAGAGAATCCTGCTGTGGAGGATCCTGTTCGTCCCAATTACGAACATGCAGATCGATTTCTACAAAACCCGATCAGGATTGCAGATGATCGGGACGAAGCTTTAAGAGCTACGTTGTGCCCGACTTGATGGAGTTTCTGCGAGGAAGAGCAATGCCTGACCGACCATTCGAGTTCAAGCCAATGATGAGCACAATGCTACTGTAGAAAGCTCAATTCCACGGGCTGCCAAGTGAAGACCCGCACGACCATCTTCGCGAGTTCATGAGGGTGTGCACGCCTTCACCGTCCCAGGGATGACAAGGGACGACGTCAGGGCGACCATTTTTGTGCCTTCTCTTATGGGGAACGCACTTCAATGGTTATACAAGATGGCCGACAGACACGACATTTCGTGGGAGGAGATGGCCAAAAGATTTCTAACGAAGTACTTCCCACCGAACAAAATGATGGAGCTGAGACACAAATTCTTCACGTTCAAACAAAGACCAGACGAATCTCTCGCAGAAGCGTGGGAAAGATTCCAAGATCTTCAGCGAAAATGTCCACAGAACGGGATCCCATGGTGCCTCCAATTCGAGTATTTCTACAAAGGGCTCAGACAAACTTGCCGAGCAACGTTAGACTCTGTGTCTAACGGAGCAATGCTAAAATGTAGCTATAATGAAGCTGTGGAGATAGTCGAACGAGTGGCCAAAAATACGGAGTGTTGGAAGGACAACGAAAGAGAAGATACAAGTGTTTACACGAAGGACAATACCGGAGGTGATAACTCCCTTCGTCAAGAGCTTGCTGAGTTGCGAGAAATGTTGAAAAAACTCAGCCACAACGCTGTGCCAACTCAACAAGTGGCCTACATCAGCAGTCCGCCAACAGCTTATATCGCGGAAGCTTGCCCTATGTGCGGCGAGAACCATACATATGAAGCTTGTCCACACAACACAACATCGGTTTGTTATGTCCAGAGTGGACGAGGTAATCCCTTTTCGTCGACATACACGACCGCTTGGAGAGCTCACCCGAACTTTTCATGGACGGCAAACCAACCTGCAGCAGTTCCAAGCACTTCAGCCACCCCACCAAGATACCCATCGAATCCGCCCGGATTCGCGCCCTACCCAGCACTGCGACATCAGACCCCTCCTACATTGCAAAGTTCGTTAGAGGGAATGCTGAAGGAGTTCTTGGTAAAAAGCGAAGTGAATACGCAGAACCAACAGTTGGTGAACCAAACACATGCCACCGCATTGAGGAACCTTGAAACCCAAATGGGGCAGATGGCTAACGAACTTAGTAAGAGGCCACTAGGGAATCTTCCGTCAGACACAGAAAATGCTAGACGAGAGGGCAAGGAACAAGTAAAAGCCATGACTGTGATATATGATGACTCCGTCGCAAACGAAGAGGTGTCTGACGAAACCGTGCTTGCTATAGCAGACAAAAGTCTAACGAACAACTCAACGAAGCCAGATGCTGTGGTGACGCCAGACAAGGTTATTGAATTCAAGCCACCCCCTCCGTATCCGCAAAGAACGAAGAAAAAGGAAGGTGGAAGAGTTGGGTTCGAAATTTTTTTCAAATTATTGAAGGAAATTCATATCAACGTGCCGCTGCTGGATGCTCTTCAACAAATGCCCAATTATGCTAAGTTCTTGAAGGAAATTCTGATGGACAAAACGAAACGAGAGGAATGCAATTTCGTCTCGTTTAATGCGGAGTGCAGCGCGCTGGTGACGAACCAGATTCCAAAGAAAGAAACCGATCCAGGAGCCTTCACCATCCCCATTTCCATTGGAGGTATGTTCGTTGGAAAAGGATTGTGCGACCTTGGAGCGAGCATCAACTTGATGCCGCTATCAATCTATAAGAAATTTGGAATGGGAAAGCCTGCACCGACAAGTATGAAAATACAGCTCGCAGATCGTTCTGTCACTCACCCTGAAGGAAAAGTTGAAGACATCTTGGTCCAGGTTGACAGATTCATTTATCCCGCTGATTTCGTCATTCTCGGTTACGAAGCCGACAGCGAAGTGCCAATCATTTTAGGAAGACCATTTCTAAAGACGGGACGAACGTTAGTGAATGTTGACGAAGGAACAATAGCCTTAGAGATGAATGGCGACACCATCAAGTTCGACATAAACGATTCGATGAAATACCCACACGGCGTGGGAGAGTGTTCAGCCATAACAACAACTGACGAAGATTTCTGTGAAGTTTACGAAGAATCCTCTTGCGAAAAACGAGGGGAAGCAGAGTTGGATCTCTGGGAGCTAAGTGAATCCGACGAATCAAACGAGTCAGACGAAGACGAATCAGGAGAGGATCTGAAAGCGATAATAGCGGCACATTTAGACGAGACCCAAAAACACTTAAAGCCATCCGTTGAGGAGCCTCCAAAGCTAGAATTGAAGGCATTATCGGAGCATCTGAAGTATGCGTATCTAGGCAAAGACGAAACTCTGCCGGTAATCATATCAGCAAGACTAACAGCTGCGGATGAAGCATCATTGATCAATCTGTTACAAGAACATAAGAGAGCCATAGGATGGACGTTAGCAGACTTAAGGGGAATTAGTCCGTCGTATTGCATGCACAAAATTCAGTTAGACGATGAATCGTTTCGCTCTGTTGAGCACCACCGAAGATTTAATCTAGTGATGAAGGAAGTTGTGAAGAAAGAAATCATCAAGTGGTTAGACGTTGGTGTAATCTACCTGATCGCTGATAGTAAATGGGTTAGTCCCATTCAATGTGTGCCTAAGAAGGGTGGAACGACGATGGTCACAAACGAACAAAACAAACTGATTCCAACGCAAACGGTAACAGGATGGAGAGTTTGCATGGACTACCAAAAACTAAATAGAGCCACAAAGAAAGACCATTTCCCCCTTCCTTACATCGATCAAATGCTTGACCAAATCGCTAGCCAAGAGTTTTATTGCTTCTTGGACGGATACTTTGGATATAATCAAATTCGAATCGATCTGGTTGATCAGGAGAAAACGACCTTCACTTGCCCTTATGGAATCTTCGCCTTCCGACGAATGCCATTCAGGCTATGCAATGCACCTGCAACATTCCAACGTTGCATGATGGCTATTTTCTCTGATCTATTGGGGAAGGGGATGGAAGTTTTCATGGATGATTTCACCATTTTTGGAACTTCGTTCGATCTGTGTCTAGCGAACTTGAAAAAGGTGTTGCAGCGATGCGAAGAAACGAATCTTGTGCTCAGTTGGGAGAAATGCCACTTCATGGTAACATAAGGCATTGTTCTAGGCCATAGAATTTCAAACGAAGGAATTGAGGTTGATCACGCAAAGGTCGAAGTCATAACGAAGCTAAAGAAGCCAACGACAGTGCGAGACATACGAAGCTTTCTAGGACATGCCGGATTTTATCGCAGATTTATCAAGGATTTCTCGACAATCGCAAAACCCCTCAGTAAGTTGTTAATATTAAATAACCCGTTCGTTTTTTATGCAGGTTGTGTCGAAGCTTTCAATACTTTGAAAACAACGTTGGTGACAGCACCAATCATTCATTCGCCAGATTGGGAGAAACCATTCAGCCTAATGTGTGACGCGAGTGATTACGTTGTAGGGGCCATACTCGGTCAACGAGGCGAAAAGTTAATTCATCCCATCTATTATGCGAGCAATACACTGACGGAGACGCAACAAAATTATACGACAACCAAGAAGGAGATGCTGGCTGTAGTATTCGCGCTTGACAAATTCCTCCAGTACCTGATCGGAACGAAGGTCACCGTCTATACGGACCACGCAGCGATAAAATACCTCTTCCAGAAGAAGGATGCAAAACCAAGGTTATTGAGATGGGTTCAGTTGTTGCAAGAGTTTGATCTTGAAATAATAGATAAGAAGGGGAGTGAGAATGTCATCGCGGATCATTTATCACGAATTAAGAACGAAGCCTCAGCGACGGAGAAGATTGCGATAAACGAAACATTCCCGGACGAACAACTGTTCGCTCTTAACGAACAGGAAATCCCATGGTTTGTGGAATTTGCCAATTATATTGCCAGCGGAATTCTTCCGTCAGAACTCACGTATCAGCGGAAGAAGAAATTCCTCCATGACGTCAAAACATATTATTGGGACGAGCCTTTCTTATGTAAGCAGTGCACTGATCGTATTATTCGACGCTGTGCGACGGAAGTCGAAGCTAAAAGCATATTGAAGGAATGCCACGAAGCAGCATACTCGGGGCATTCAGGAGCGACGAAAACAGCGGCAAGAATATTCCAGGCAGGATATTTCTGGCCGACGATCTTCAAAGATGCGTACGACTTCGTTAAGAAATGCGATCAATGCCAACGAACTGGACAAATAGGAAAGCGGGATGAGATGCCCCTCCGTTACATTCTGGAAGTCGAGTTATTCGATGTCTGGGGAATCGATTTCATGGGTCCATTTCCAAACTCTAACGGAAATCTTTATATTTTGGTGGCTGTGGATTACGTCTCAAAGTGGGTTGAAGCAAAAGCCTGCGAGAAAAACTATGCGAACACTGTGATCAACTTTCTACAAAGTCACATTTTCGCTCGATTCGGTACACCGAGAGCGTTGATAAGCGATGAAGGAACTCATTTCATCAACAAGGCATTAGCGAAAGTGCTAGAAAAATATAATATACGTCATAAAATATCGACGGCTTATCATCCACAAACCAATTGGCAGGCAGAGGTTTCCAATCGCGAGATTAAGGCGATACTTGAAAAGGTGGTTCATCCAAACAGAAAGGATTGGTCGAGCAAATTAGACGATGCCCTCTGGGCGTATCGAACAGCTTTCAAGACTCCTATAGGAATGTCACCATTTCGTCTCGTCTTCGGTAAAGCATGCCATTTACCTCTGGAACTAGAATACAAGGCTTATTGGGCTATCAAGAAACTTAACCTTGATTCGTCCGGCATCGCTCTAGCGCGGAATCAGCAGCTTCTTGAATTAGATGAGCATAGGCTATTCTCCTACGAGAATGCTAAGCTATACAAGGAAAAGACGAAGCGGTGGCACGACGAACGACTTC
The DNA here is from genome assembly GCA_037832685.1 of Sicyos baderoa. NCBI lineage: Eukaryota > Viridiplantae > Streptophyta > Magnoliopsida > Cucurbitales > Cucurbitaceae > Sicyos > Sicyos baderoa. The sequence goes on along the minus strand of JBBMEF010031379.1, from coordinate 10,655 downwards.
GTCCAAAGGAGTTCGAAGTAGGGAAGAGAGTACTATTGTTCAACTCACGGATAAACTCTTCCCGGGTAAGTTAAAGTCGAAGTGGTCTGGCCCCTTCATGATTTCGCATGTATATCCGCATGGAGCGGTGATGCTACGCAATGAGGCAGATCAATCTAAATTTATGGTGAATGGGCACCGAATCAAGCACTACTATCAGGACGAAGCCGTGAAAACGGACTTCGTTTCATCATCGTCTGATTAAAGATTCGACGAAACCTGGGTGGAACATCGTGGACTTCTTTCTCAAATATTTTGACGAAATGCTCTAGGCCAGGTAAGTGCCCTAACTTTGTATATATGTAAGTTATTTTTTGTTCGTTAAATTGCGAAGTAGTTTAGTGGTGGAATGTAGTTATATTTATTGTTGTCATCTCTACGATATCAATTTTGTTAAGCTCTTCGTTTTGATAATCCTCGTTCTCGCTCGGATCATGTTCGTTGTTGACGAAGGTAGAGCTTGGTGAGCAAAGTGACGCACGCTTCTGTCACCAAGCGGGTTCCATCCGGGTTATGATCTTGGGCCATCCGATCGACACGTGTCGACCCGACCCGCAATCGGACGGCCACGATTTCGCCACGCGTAGCGACGTTTCATATCCTGAAAAAAATCCTATAAATACCTCCCCCCCCCCCCCCTCATTATCTCTGTGCTTTCTTAGAATCTCAAGTTTTCTCTCGATTTCGCTGAGTCTTCGTTTTCTTTCGCTCCAAAACAAAAGCCTTTTCCCTTTCCAAAAATTCCAAATTTCAAATGGCCTCCAATACCAGCAAGATGACCATCAAGGAGAAGCTCGTTGCATTGAAGAATCGCGCTGGTGCCTCCAGCGAGGCAGAGTTCGCTACTCCTTCTGTGGGAGCTAAGAAAGCGGCAGTTCCAATGAAGAAGCCGCAGGCGCCAGCTAAGCCGGTCTTCGCTACTCCTTCTGTGGGAGTTAGCAAAGCAAAGGCTTCGTCAGGTGTTTCGTCTCAGACGAAACCATCATCAGGACAAAAACCTTCAGCGAGAAAGTCAGAGGCGGATTTAGCGCTGGAGAGAATTGAGAAGGAGAAAGAGGAATTAAGAGCAGAGTTGGAAAGAGCAAGAGCGAAAGAAGCAGAGCGACAGGAAAGGAAGGAGAGAAAAAGAAAGGAAAAGGAAGACGCCGAAAGGGCAAGGTTGGAGGAAGAGCAGAGACGAAGGGAAGAGGAAGAAAGAATCGAGGAAGAGCGAAAACGAAAAGAAGATGAGGAGAGAGTCGAGGAAGAAAGAAAGCGAAGGGAAGAAGAAGAGAGAATAAAAGAGGAGCGGAGACGAGTTGAAGAGGAGAAAAAAGCTGCGGAAGAAAAATGAAGAATTGAAGAAGAGGCTCGCATCGCGGAAGAGGCGCGAATTGCGAGAGAAAAAGAAGAAGCGGAGAAAGAACTCGCACGAATTGCGAGGGAGAAAGAAGAAGAACAGCTTCGTCAAGAGTTAGAAAGGAAGAGAAAAGAGGAGGAAGACGAAAGGCTGAGAAGAGAAGAAGAAGAAGAAAGATTAAGGCTGGAAGAAGAAGAGAGGATGGAGAAGAAGAGAAAGCGAGAGGAGCTTCGTCAAGAGAAGCGAAGCAAGGCTCGCCACGAAATGACAAGTGTTCGTTCAGTCGCCTCTGTGGCGACGAACAGTTCGTCGGCACGCTCCAAGTCGTGTGTGCTTCGGTCTGAGTTGGGAGAAGAAGAAGCTTTCATCGAGAATTGCAACCTCGCTGAAAGCTGCTTTCAGGATCAGCAAATGAGGGATGAGACACAGTTGACACTTTATCAACCTGCTGTTGACCTCGCTACGCTGAACACGGCAAATTCAGAAGACCTTGAGCTGGAGGACGATGGGGACTCTCTCGAAATCTTAAGTGTTTCGCCAAAGGAACGGGTTGATGCACACGCGATGATCTGTCACGGCGATGTTGACCCTAGCGGAGGCCATGGAAGCGAAGTGGAAGAATCCGATGAAGAGTTGGAGAAGGAGTTTGACGAAGCACATTTCAACTCCAAGTTTCTGGATGTGAGGAGGCAAGTTCGTCAGTCTGTGCTTCGTGAGAAAGAGATCCGCGAACGAATGACGAAGTTGGCAAAGACGCCTTTCTTGGATGCAGATCTCCGGGGTTTGCCAAAGTTCGTCGTCGAGCAAATTGAGAAGCGAAACTGGGTGCATTTTTGCACAGAGCACGAAGCTACGAAGAAGGATTGGGTCATCGAATTCTTCGCCAGCATGGACGAAGTAACGATGGAGTCCACGGTTCGCGGGCAGGCGGTCAGTTGGAAGGAGGAAGTTTGGAACGAACTATTTGGAACAACGAACGGAAGATCCGACTATGACGATCTATTGTTGGAGCAAATTGAGGAGACGTTCCAAATAGTCATCAACCTTCTGGGAGTCCCGGGCGCGGAATGGGAAGTTAGCCCACAGTCTCGCAAGCTTCACAACTCAGAACTCACCAAGGAAGCGAGGATCTGGTCAGGGTTCATAAAAAATGCACTCATGCCGATAAAGCATGAGTCTACGGTAACTGTCTCGCGAGCCTTCCTCATCTTCGCAATAATGTCCGGCTTGACGGTCAACATAGGGTCCATCATCGTTCAAGAGCTGTGTTCGTGGAAAGGGCGGAAAGAAAACTCCTTCATCTTTCCACGCTTCATTTCAGAGCTTTGTCGCCGTCAAGGTGTGCAAAGTAGGCCAAACAATGTCATGCTCAAGCCAGCGAAGTGCCTTGTGTTTGACCAAAAGAAGAGGATTCCAGCTCGAGCATCAGCGTCGAAGAAGAGGGCCTTGTCAAGCAGTAATCAGTCAGCACGCTACGCAAAGGAAGCACGAGACGAAGTGCGTAGCCTATGTCGTTATGTGACGGGGCTTGGGAAAGCAGTGAAGGGCATTTTAGACGCACTTGACATAGGCCCCTTTGATCTACCGGAATTTCTGCCAATTCCCCCTTCAACCGACGACGACGAACCTCCACACGACTAATGGAAGTTTCTTTCTTCATCTCTTTCATTTTCAAATTTTTGTTTCTCCAGCTTTAATATGAATGTACTGTCTTCAATTTTTAATCAATGAATCTCGTCTCGCATGTGTATTAAGTCTTTGTTAAAGTTTTCATTATTTCTCGACAAATGCCTCGATAAAAATATTTCTTTAGCTCCTTAGTACTGGTGCGAACGCTTTCGATTTGACGAAACGAAGCTTTTTGATTAAGCAATGATTTTCGTCTGCAAGCATTCGTTAAGTTTATAACTTTAGTTTCGCGGCCTCTTTATCTCAAACGAACTCAAGCTAGACCTTACCCAAGCCTTAAACTTTTAGCAAACTTTAAGTTTGGGGGTACTGAGTGTTTTCATTGGGACAATGAAAAGTCCAAGTTTGCGGGTGAGGTTCGCAAAGAGCGAAACAGCTCGCGAAAACCTTAGCAATGATTAAATCATCCTTCAAGAGCGATTCAGCATGGAAAATATAAAAAAAATTAAGCTGAAGTAAAAGGTGAGATCTTGCAAAGCCTTAAGCCGGGGCGGGACGAAATTTTTGAAAAATTCAAAAGAAATTCCCAGTAAACATTTGTGAGTGTGAAGTGAATCAAAGGGCGAAAAGCCTAAGTTCTGACGACTATCTCTCCGTTGTCGCTTGCTCTAACATTGCGTATCTATCCATAATCAAACATTCAATGAAAATTGAGCAAGCGATTGGAGGAAACGTAAGTGAGAGATTTCCAGCAAACTGTAAAATGAGAGTATTCAATTCGGCAAAAAATGAGAAATAACGAACTTTAAACGAAGCCAAAAGTCTAAAGCGGAAGCTAAGTTCACTTGACTAGGGAGAGTGAAAAGAACCAAAGAATCAAAGATATAAGCCATAAAGAATGTTCGCGGATACAAAGTCATAGCGAACTCTAAAAACCGAGTTTTTGAGAATCGAAATCCTGGCACAATATTATTTAGTTTCAGAAAAACTTTTATCGAGGCGCTAGGTGAAATGCTGAAATTTTAACGTAGACAGGAGTAAAAGATTAGTTAGCAGTTTTCCCTCCAGAAAAACTGAAGTTATTTCTCGAGACGAGTAATAGTTCAAGTTTGGGGGTGTGATAACTCTCAAGAATTGAGAGTTAAAATAGGAAAAATAGCTAAATATCAACAGGAAATTGCTAACAGAAAGAATGAATGCATGTAAATTTTCGTCGATAACGACATTATATTCGTCGATAACGAACTTCCTATAGTATTCTGAGTAGGAAGAAGTTTAACGAATTCGATGTAACGAATAGTAACTAAGCGTTATAAAGTAAATGTTTTTAAGGAAAATGATGCTTTGTTCTTCGTTTGCAGCGAAACCACAACCATCGACGAAATGGATGACGGAGTCGACCAAGCCAAACAATGAAGGCATCTCTCTATATCGACAAGACTAACTTACTCACAAAGAGAGAATCATGAAGCTCGTAACGACGAAGTCAAGACCAACAACGAAAGACTTGGAACGTAGAAAAATATCTCGACCTAGACACGTGGCATTCATCCAAAGAAGAGTTCGAACAATCCCAGCCGCTCGTTTGCGGCGACGCGTCCGTACTGACACGGAGCAAAGTGGAGCAGGAAATTCAGAGCAGGCGTCAGGGGATCGTGGAGCAGAGCAGAGCAGAGTGCGGCACACTTTGTCAGCTGCCTATAAAAGAACGAAATTGTCACCATTGTTCAATGTTGAAGAAGCTCAGAGAGAAAAGACTTCAGAGGAAACTTCAGAGCTCCGACCACCGTTCTAACGTTTTCTTTAGTGTTATTTCTATTTTTGCATTTATTTCCGATCGTCGGCGCTGTTTAGCCGGACCTAGCACATTCTGTCTTGTTGTTTTAATGTTTTCTTAGTCTGAACTTTGTTTATTTTTACCGGAATCTTTCACCGGAGTTGTTTCCCGTTATAAAGTAGTTTACAGTCTTCATCTAGTCATCTTCTCCGTTTTAACTTGTCTACAGTTCACGTTTTCCTTAATACGCTGTTAATTATCATTATGTTTAGTAATTTATCCTATATTGGCGTTTATTTCACTGCAATTAGTAGCTAATCCTTTAGTTAGAGGGTTAGGGGAGTTAAGGGGTTCGTCGCAACGACTGTTCGACGAACTGGGCTGCTCTGTTAAGAGTTAACGTTCAGGCACGAGGTTGAGAAACCCGTGATCATCCTCGCTCGTTCCGAGAGGAACGAACGAGCGAATCCTTAACCAGTCCATGTCAAGAGACAACACGAACTTAGAGATAAGTTCGTCTAGTAGCGTACCTGTGAAGACGAGGTTGAGTTCGAGAGAACCAACAAACCACTCGAGAGAGTGATTTCGAGTACTCGAGAGAGTCTCAGGATCGGTATAAGACTCGTTGATCAGTTCGTCATCGACGAACTCTCACTCTCCAACTCCCTGTAACGTCTTTATTACCATTTTACATTCTGTTCGACACACCACTTAATTAATCGGTTCTACGACTCTTTCACAAACTCGTTTATATTCGCTCTTAACGAAAGGTTCTCTGTGGTTCGACCTGGTTTACCTTAAGATATTTCCCTCAGCTAAATTGTGTGATTACTATTATCCTAACAATTATATTATTAATTTTTTTTTCGAGGAAATTATTAATTATAAATTAGTACAGTGGTAACAATTATTTTATTATTTATTTTTTTTGAAAAAAAGGTAACAATTGCATACGAATGACAAATTATTGCAGTTATTATGTCAATTAAAGAAATATTGAAATATATATATATATAATTTAATTTTAAGCACATGCGGGTGATATATTTGTAAATATGTAAGGTGTTAGATTTGATTAGATAAATTTAATTTAGTTTATATATTTAGTTAAATTTATTTATGATTTTGTGAAATTAGATTAAATCTATTAATTATGATTTTGTGGGAATATGAAATGGTTTGAGATGAAAGTTAATTATAATAAATTTGTGGGATTTTTTTTATTATATAAGGTAGTTAGATTAGATTAGATTAATTTAATTTAATTTATATATTGAGTTAAATCTATTTATGATTTTGTGAAATTGGATTAAATTTATTAATTATGATTTTGTGGGAATATGGAATAGTTTGTGATGAAATTTGATTATAATAAATTTGTGGGATTTTTTATTATATAAATATTTTAATTTAATTTATATATTGAGTTAAATCTATTTATGATTTTGTGAAATTGATTAAATATATTAATTATGACTCGGTGAAAAACTCTTTATACTCCAATTTATTGAGTTTTTATGCTTGATTATATTTTAATTATAAATTAGTATAGCGGTAAGAATTGCTTTTTTTTTAAGAGAGGTAACAATTGTATACAAACGGCAGGTAACAAATTATTGCAGTCAATTATGTCAATTAAAGAAATATTTAAATATATATATATATATATAAATATATAAAGAAAGAAAAAAGGTGAAATATTGAATTTAATTTTAAGTACATACGAATGATATATTTGTAAATATGCAAGGTAGTTAGATTATGTTAGATTAATTTAATTTATATATTGAGTTAAATCTATTTATGATTTTGTGAAATTGGATTAAATCTATTAATTATGATTTTGTGGAATATGAAATTGTTTGAGATGAAATTTAATTATATTAGATTTGTGAAATTTTTTATTATATAAATTTTTTAATTTAATTTATATATTGAGTTAAATCCATTTATGATTTTGTGAAATTTGATTAAATCTATTAATTACGACTCGATAGAAATATGAAATGGTTTGAGATGAAATTTAACTATAATAAATTTGTGGAATTTTTTCTTTTATAAATATTTAAAATAAAATAAAAATGACATATTTGAAATCACACATAATCATTCGAGATAAAATAATCTAAAAATAATTCTCTCTACTAAACCACCTTATTATTATTATTTTTTATTTTTAAAATCATACTATAGTAAAGATAAAGATATATATATATATATAATCTAAAAACTAAAAAGTGTATTTATAGTTAGAGGCAAGACAACCCTAAATAAGCATACTTCTATCATAATTGACAAATTTTGATTTGAACTCAAGATGAAAAAAAAGATTGATTTTGGTTTTTAATTTTTTGAAAGGCAATGTTTGAATATTCACTTTTCAAGATTTTGAAGTAATAAAAAATGAGAGTGCACTATACATACGGTATGCACACTGTATATGATAATCATTCAAAGATCAAGAAAATTAATCTCACACCATAAAGTTTTGTCTCCCGGAACAAAGTCACGACGGTGAGTTGCGATTGGAGAGGCGTCCTTCAGAAACCCTAGAATTCCTGTTCAGTATCTTTGCTTCTCCTCAGCTCTTGGCGGCCGCCGTTCTCGTTTTGATCTCAATCTGAAAAATGGTGAGTTATTTTTTCTCATTTCTATTAATCTTTCTTGGTTCATCGTTGTATTTTTTGATCGATTAAAGGAATAATAATCGAACGCTTCTGATTCTGCGCAGGATGATTCCCATCGCAAAAGGTCAGCAAAATGTTATGTTGAACTGATTCCGATTCGTTTTACTTGCGATTGACGATGAATTTTGAGCAGTTATTTGCCCTGAGATGTCGATTTATTTCATTTTGACCATTCATAATGAGATAATTAGTTCAGCGTTTTCAACATTTTTGGTAGTAGTAGGTTTGATTGTATAATATTGGAACGCAATTTTGGAAAAGGTATCAAGATCGTTCTCTGTGTTGTGTTGTTTTGTTTGAGAGTTTCGGGTAGAAAAATTTCGTAGTTTCTATATGTTTTTGAATTGGGTCGAGCTCGAGAGCCATGTTTATGATTTTGTGCGAAATAATGTCTAGTGATTGCATTTCCCTTTTTCTGTTGGTTTCCTTTTTCCCATTTTGAGCATATTAATATGTTGGGATTCAACTATTGTTCTTGTCACTAATATACATATTAAGGATCAATGGAAGAATGGGTCAAAGAGATTGTGTGTGTTTGCATGTTATGAAACTTTTAACCACCAATGCCATAAGTAACTAAGAGGTGATGGGTTCAATCTATGGTAACCACTTACTTAGGAAATAATTTCTTATAAGTTTCCTTGTCATTCAAATGATCAGAGATTGTATGTCCTGCTCATAAGCTGACCCAGACACTCATGGATATTAAAAAAAAAGTTACGAAACTTTGTAGTTTTAAATTTGAGAATATTCCACTTCTTGAGGATATCCTAGTTTTAGTATTTCTAATGCCTGTAGATCCTTCGTGTTAGTACCATTTATAGTAATGATTGATGCAGGCAGTCTCGATCCCCTTCACCGTTGAGAGCTCCTTCAAGGTCAAGATCTAGATCTAGGTCGCCATCTGGGCCGCGGTCTAGACCTAGGTCAAGATCCAGATCATGGTCGAGGCCAAGGTCCCGAAGTCGTGGAAGGTTAGTTTTTTTTTAATTGTTCTTTATTCTGCGCATAAATGAAAAGTAAAAAGTGCTTTTATGTTTGTGAACTTTGGTAGCTTAGAATCTTGTTCTTATGGTTACACTCATTTCTGATTCAGATCAAGGTCCAGAAGTCGTGGGAGGTGTGTTTCTTCAGCTGGAACTCTGGACAAAAAATAAACAACAATCTTTCAGCACATGAATTGGGTCTATTGGATCATGCTTTTGTTGCATAGGTTTTATATTTTGACTCTCCTTGGATAACATTTTTTAACTTCTAGGGAGGAGAATGTCCATAACCCTGGGAATACGCTTTATGTCACTGGTCTCTCTACAAGGGTCACTGAAAGAGACCTTGAAGATCACTTTTCCAAGGAAGGCAAGGTTAATTTCTGAACCTTATTATACTTGCAGTCATTGCACAATTGTGTGAAAATAATTGATACAACATTAAACAAGATCGTATTTGTTGCGTTTCTTGAATTTAAAAATGTGTATATTGTAAGGGAAAAAATGTGTTTGTATTTCTTGAATTAAAAAAACATTAAATAAAAATTAGGTGGATGTCGAATGGCCTCAAGTTCAATATATTCATAATGTCTCAATTGTATTAGAAAAAATAACAGAAGTTGGATTAGAGTAGACACAAAATGGTCAAAAGTTATGCAATGACTTGTTTTCGTGGTCATGGTGTAGTCTGTTTATTCTTCTTTTGTAATGCTTCCAATAATTGCAGGTAGCTTCTTGTTTCCTTGTGGTTGAACCACGAACACGGATTTCTCGTGGCTTTGCATTTGTTACGATGGACAATGCTGATGATGCCAATCGGTGTGTTAAGCATCTCAACCAGTCAATTCTAGAAGGTCGATATATAACTGTGGAGAAGGTACTATGATTATTCTGCTCTGTTAGCATTGAAGGATTGTGGTTGTTTTCTGTTTTTTTTTCCTTAACTTGGGGGTTTTCTGGTTATATTCAGAACAAGTTGTGTCAGCTATGTTGGCAGCAATCAAAGATGACGAGTTCATCCATGTCAACTTTTAGTGAAACAGCTTGGTCAATGATAAGCTTAAACAACAGATTTCAAATGCGCCCGATCAACTAAACATATCAACTATATTGCCCAACAACTTTTCTACATCAGCATTCACTTTCAACACAACTAACCAACGGACATTATCAAGAACTTTCTAATCAGGCTTTATGGTATTTCATGCCTAGCATTCATGGGACATTAGTCAATTTCTCCCAAATCCTGATATATCAAAGTGCATTCATTTTTGGTGGCCAGTTTCACCCATGAATCTTATGTATTGATGATGATACTCTTCCAACAATTTGAAAAACTAGTTTTTGCATTACGTGCTAATCTGAAAAGCTATAAACAAATAGACCATTTTTTGTGCAGATCTGACTGGGATAGGTTACTTAAGTAAATGAAATAACACTTTCTTTTTTTTTGCCTCAGTCCCGGAGGAAACGGCCAAGAACACCAACGCCTGGACACTATTTAGGGCTGAAAAATGCACGAGACTCTGGTAAGCATAACCTATCGAGTTATTTGCAATGATGGTTTCACATATTGACTTATGCATTGGTTTTGTTTCTTGTTTATTAGACCACCGTGGTGATCGAGGTGGTGATCGAGGTAGGTATCGTGGTGGCTCTTTCCGTGATGACTATGGGTATCGTCGGTCTCCAAGACGCTCGCCATATCGAGGGCCTCGAGAATACTCTCCTCCCCCTTATGCTGGAAGATCAAGGCGGGATCACTCTAGGTCACCTCCTTACTCTCCTCCTTATGGCAGCTCGGATAGGAGGTATCCTCGTGGCTCTAGGTGAGGCGGGGCTCCATTTTAACGTCTTTTTTCTATGGTGCTGTTAAACATGACTGGTGGATGGTTGTGTGCACTCGAACGTTTGCTTTTGAACTTGTTAGTTGTTAGAAGTTCAATTGGCTGGATGTTATCTTGTGGTGTATGAATTCGGTGTGTCCTGACTTGTTTAAGTGACTATCATTTTAGACTTTGTTTTCTGTTTTTCTTTATGTTTTTTTTTGGGTAAACTTGGAGAATGTCTTAATTTAGAAACTATCTCTAGGTTATGTCTTCACTTTTTTGGCATTTAAAATTATGTCTATTCTTAAATGTAAAAATTAAACTATAAATAAAAATATATATAGTGGACTAATATACCCCTAGACTTAT
>JBBMEF010031368.1:0-15813 GCA_037832685.1 Sicyos baderoa | reverse complement strand
GGGTCCATCATGTATGTGTTGGGTAATCAATATGCAAAGGTATAAAAACACAACATTGTATTAAATGAATTCATTAGTTGGTCAATGAATGTTGATGCAAACAAAAATGATTCCACTTGGATTAAAACGACCCGTGACCAACATTTTTATTAACATAAACGACTACATTAGCAACATATAGAAAACGTAGTGCATTGAGTACATGGATGGTTAATCAAGGCAACATTTTATTAATTACACATAAAGAATACTAATCAATTGTGAGTCCCGGCGAGGCCCCCTGGCATGTCCTCTTGTTGTGCCCCGCCCTGCCGCACCTACCGCATCAACTTTGTAAGAGGTTTCTTATGTGTTCAACCAAGGATATTACAGGAAGTGCACGAGCATCAAGTATGCGAGAATTCAAACTTTCCGATACATTGGTTGTTGTTAACGTGTACCGATTAATGTGTGAGAATGCACGGGTCAATCAGTGTACCTCCGCTTCCTCCAGCCAATGCCTAATATTCGGGGATAATTGTTCTAGTTGTGCCATGTGGTATTCATACATCTCAAAATGGTGGTGCGACCGATTAAGTTTGGAACGTACATCTCTGTACGTGTTTGGATGATATCTGCCAAGAGACAGCAGCCGCTGTACATGCCCCCGGTGACCCCGTTGTACATCCACTGAACGTCCCCGTCATTCTTCAGTGTGTTCTTGTGCGCGCCTTCTTTGTAAACTTATATGGAGATGATTTTCGAGTCCTCGTCTAGTGACAACTTTCCCTCGACAAAGGATATTATGATGGATAAGGGCGTGTTGCAAATGATATCAACCACGCCCGTTGTGTATTATGTGTAAATATCGCCCTCGTTCCATATGTCATTAAAGAAAACAGAATTGATGTAGTTGTCATTAAACTTTAAACTCAGAGTAGTGAGAAAATGATAGAGAACAAAATTTGGTAGAAGGTAAAAATGATAAATGAAAAGATGAACACATAACACTGTAAAGAGAAAACAAATTAATTGTGAAAATGTAAATTAAAATGTGGGATTTTAGCTTGACCAAGTAATAAGGCTAAAAGTGTGAGATTTTAGGTTTAACCAATTTTTAATCTTTTTTTTTTTTGTTCTTTTTTTGGCAGTTAACCTACCCTCCTTAAATGATGGGTTATATATTGTATTTACTTTTTAAATAAGTCAAAATAAGAGAATGGCAAACTAGGTATAATTATTTTATCTCTCTTCATTAAAAGCCAACAAAGGACATGACTCTTCATTATTTTCCTATTTAGACATTTTCTCTAATATTTCCCCAAAAGCAGATATTTTATAGATTTTCCCTTATAATATATATATATATTAAAAATAAAAAAATAGCCTTTTCAAAAAAAAAAAAAAAATACCCGACAGCCCAAATGGCGGGAAGGGCCCTTCCCCTTTATTTTTTGGGAAATCATATTAAATGTATAAATAATTAAAATTAATTAAGGTAATATCTACTTTATTTTTTAGTTTAAATTTATGTCTAATTCGATTTTGGCAGGAGAGAGAACAATTTCGTACCCATTATACCCTCATCAAAACTTTCATTTTTTTTAATAATTTTAATTAAAAAGTTTCACAGGAATAACCTTGATTTTAGGAAATAAAAACATGATTAATTCTAAAATTATAGATATTATATTTCGTAAACAAAATCAAAAAAGGAAACCGTCACCAATTTTGCAGGAATATAAAAACTAACTTAATAATCAAAGTTAAAAGTATAATTTAAAAAATATAACCACGACTCAATCAAAATGTTCAAGTTGTATGGCTACCTCTGCTTACAAATCCATCACTATAAAACCATCTAATTTTTACGGTGAGATGAATATTTTTCTTGACATATAAAAGCATGTCTTACCTACGACTCTATTACCAGTACGACCTCTATAATAAAGCCTATTTTCTTTGAACATCCGTGTATACTAGTACGACCTCCATAGAAAAGCATATTTTTCTTTGAAACATAATGAGATCCATATATACTAGTACGACTTCTATAATAAACCCTATTTTTCTTCAAACATAATGTAAAGTAATGATGGGAAAAAAGTATACTAGTACGACTTCTATAATATACGACAACTCTATAAATAGTTTAGTATTGGAGACTCTTGGCATCCGTGTGTACTAGTACGACTTCCTTAATAAAGGAGATATAAAAAGGTTGTCTCTTTCATCCAAAATTATATTGAAAGCAATCATGAGCGATGTGACTTTTATTGCTTCTCGTAAACATGAGCGATGTGACTTTTATTGCTTCTCGTAAACATTTGTAGTTCGTACACGACTGAACTTTGTTGGAGTGCGACTTCTTACACAATGTAATTTACAATGAAGGTGAAGGTTGCGATCAATTGCAACATGATTGGGGTTGCACAAAAGAGGAAAGAAGAATAAATAGAAGAGGATATACAAATGTAGTGAGGGATGCGACTTCCATTGTTTGTCACGAGTATTTTTGTGAAGGTGAAGGTTGCAATCCATGGCGGGTGTGTGTTGTGATTTGGGTGGCGTGAAAGAGGAAATAAGAATAAATAGAAGACTACCTTCATTATGTTACATTTCTATTAATAGAAAAATAAAATTAATAGAAGGGTAGTTGTGGAGGAGGATTCCTTAATCTTAGGGTATTTGATTTTTTTTATTTTTTTTTTTTTTGTGTGTAAGACTTGGAAATTGGGGGATAGGGTATTTTGAGGATTGAAAAATCTCTACGGTCGTAGACATTTTATGATTTATTTTTTTAAAAGTAGTCATTTACTACCATTATCCTTAATTTTTACATATACATGTTTAATGTAAAATAAAAGCAATTTAAAATAGTTATATTTCTAAATTAATATATGCTACTACATTGTTCAACTCCTAAATTCAAGGGCTTTATATATCAATTTATTTTTTTTACCCTTTTTAGAGAGTTTAAATATCTTAAAATTCATTCACAAATAAATGAAATATCTATGATCATGTTGTTTTCGGTTCTTTCCTATCACCGAAATAGTAAAACATTTCACCAATTTTTTTTTTTTTTTTTTGAATATAACATTTCACCAAGTTTGGTTTGAGTGGCCTGAAAAAACCTGCCATTGGAATTAAAATCACATTATTTCCCTTCTAAGAATTAATTCAATTATTATTTAAACAATGAATATTAAAAATTTAAATTAAAAAATTAAAAATTAAAAATTATATGATTCATCAATAAAATGTCATTTTTAAAAAAATATTTAAATATAGCACATTGAATTTAATCATGTTAATCAGTTCAATCAAGTCCACAAAATTCATGATTTCAATTTAATGAAACTAATGATTCTAATTAAATAAAATTTAGGAGCTCAACTAATTGAAATGAGTGAAATTGATTCAAACAATAAATTTAAAAAGTTTTGTTATGCATGAAATATATTTTAAAAGTTATTAAAATTAAAATATAAATGTAAAAATTTACTATCTACCACAAGTTTTTTTAAAATATATATATGATTTTAATATATATGTTTTGTATAGAGCAAATAGATTAATATAAAGAAGTATACCATCTCAGTCTATAATATTTAAATATAAAATTAAATTTTAGAATATTAATTTTTATATAAGTAATCACTATGTGTTAAATTTATTATCTCTTAACTTTTCAAACATCACTTACTACATGATGGTTACATCGTAATAAAAATAGTTTTTTTTTTTAAAAAAAAAAAAAAAAAAAGTTTTAAAGTCATTGGAATAGTTATATTTGTTAGCACGTATTGTTACTTTGTTAATTTAAATTTATTACACATTTCACATTTATGCCAGTAATGCATTCACATCCTAGGCAAGAGAATTTGTCACTTGTCTATCACCGATTCATATGACATAAATTAATCAATCAAATTATATCACATATTGTAGTTATTTTACTCAAGGCTAATATAACTCAAACTCACTAAAAAATGTGAGTTAAATTTGAGTAATCGATCAAATCATATTGAAAATAATTAATATTAAATGCAAGGTATATCTTAACATAATGATATAGATTATTAAGAGATGGAGAAGAGTAATACTTAGGTAAGGTGGGTAAGTATTTCCAAATACTTACCCACCCTTACAACCATACATTTTTTACTTTTTTAAAAAGAAAATTGGCTTTGACTGATGGAGAGAAATGTAAAAGTGAAAATATGTGGTTGGAATACTTACCCACTATTACCTAAGTATTACTCCAGATGAAGAATATAGATAAACAACAAATTATTCGAACGTGAGTTTAATGGACTTATATATTATTATCTATAAAATAATCAACAATTAATGATAGTAATGCTAAACCAATTATCTATACTAATCTAACATTAATTTCTCGAACACACGAGAGCCCAAAGTCAATTCGGCATTAGGTCATATAAAGTCCATCCAACGTTATAAATAGAGTTTGTAGGAGTTTAGAGCATTCTGTCATAATAATAATCCAAACTTGATTATTTAAAATAAATTATCTACTATAGGATGAAGATTTAACCTCTCTCCATTAAATCTTTGAATTTGATAACAAGTTGGTAATTTTTTCAAATCAAAATCTATAATCGTGAGAAATAAAGACAGAAGTTACACTGAATGAATCAGTGACACAATGGTTTCATTGTTTGGTTGTAAACCAGTTTAACATTAGTATGATGTGTTCAATCCCTGGAATTGATATTTGTAATTCCCCTCCCTAACTAAAAAAAAAGAAAAGATAGAAGTTACGATTTTGTACGAACTTAACTAACTCTTTAGCCAACTACTCTATGCTCGAGCTAATTACATAGCTTGAGTTGACTACGAACTCCTATGAATTACATTTCTTCCCAATAAACACGTGCATTATTATCATGCTTTAATCCTACCTCTCTTATTTTTCTCCCTATTATCAGAACTTTGGCCCATTTTTACTTTTCACTTAATGTAAAGTTGAAAATGGAAGGTTTCTAGTGTTTAGGGACTTAATTGCAATAATTTCGCCACCCCCATTGAATATTTCCTCAAGGCTGAAAGGGCCCATCCCCACGTTCTAACCTTTTTTTTTTCTTCATGGTCATTGAATTTAGGGAGTTTTGATAGAATAAACTAAATTGATAAAATATTTACGACACTAGTTAAATTTTTTAAAAAAATAATAACTATAGTCAAATATACGGTATAAAGTAATATTTTTTATACTGAATAACTAATACATAATCCAGTATGATGAATATGGATCAAACTCATGACATTATTGTTGAATTGGTTTACACAACTGATTAATGAAATCATTACGCCACTAACTCATTTAATAAATAGAGTTTAAGATGTTAGAGTTTAAAAAAAAACAAAAAAAAAAGCTACTAAATTTCTGAAACTCTTTAGAATGTTTGTTTGTCATATTTAAGGAGAATTTCGATGGAGAATTTATTAACTCCTCAATTTTATTTTTAAAAACAACTCTTTATTTTGAAGCATTCATTTCTAATCATTCATTTACAACTATTTTATTATTTTTAATAATTCATTTCAAATCAATCAAAATAACTCATTTTTAGTTACTAATTTTTAATCATTCATTTCTTAACTACTCAAAATAACTATTCATTTTAAATTTACATTCAAATAAAGTTTTGACTCTAACTAATTTAGACAAATAAAATTAATCTAAACATATTTTTTGTAATCATTTTCAATTTTAACTACTCAAAATAACTCTTCAAACTAAATCTTTTTAAAATATGGTAAACAAAGTATCCCGATTGTGTACATCCAATATTTGGTTTGCCTTTATCTTTCACGTGACGTTGATTTTGTTAGGTTTGAATTTGTTGCATCAGTTCTATAAGTATTTGTACATTTTATTTACTTATTTGCTTACTTTGTCTCCTTCCATTTTAGTCATGTAATGTTAATTTTTCTCTAACAATTTAACATGAATATAATATTGACAAAAAAAAAAAAAAAAAAACTAACACTAATTAATACTAACACACATGTGACTTTCTATAATTTGGATTTTTGTTTTCTGAAGTATTGTGCGAGAATTTTTTTATTATTATTATTCCAACTTTCACAAATATTTTAATTTAGGTACTCTTCAATTTTGTACGAATTTAACACTATATGTATTTTTTAAGTAAGAGTTGAGAAAAAGGAGATTATAATAGAATCGAATTCATATGAATGATGTTGAACTGGATTTAACATTATATCTGATTGTGTAATAATTTTGAATTTTTTTACATATATATTTTTGTGAACATCATTACTTTATTAATTATTGTTTAATAATGAATAGAACATTAAAAACAACTATTGTAGGAACGTCGTGCCTGCAAAACAGTTAAAAGAACTGGACCCTGATAAGATACAAACCACGTGGACTCCGATTCCTAAGTTAGTTTGGTAGAATTTATGGTCAATCCGAGTTTTTAGATCGTACTCAACTTACCTTTAGCATCGTTCACGAGGGTTTTGTAGGGGATCATCCGATCGTGCATCCTCATTCTTCTTTCCATGTTCGCATCCCTTAGGAACAAGTTTCTGATTGTTTTGTTAGAACAACCCTGAATAGCCCTTTTGAATGCGCTTCTACCGCCACCTGGCAGTGATGGAGGTAACCAAGTCGAATCTGGCCTCTCGCACATGCACACAAACACGCTTTTGGGCTGAATTAGTGTCCGACCTGCATGTTTACGCTTACGCGGGCCGGACTTACGTTTGACCTGCACTCATACATGCGCACAAGGGTCGAAATCACGTTCTACTCGTACTCACACAGGCGCACGAGGGCCGAACGTGCCCGCACCTGCACATGTGCACGAGTCGGACACGTGTCCGACCCTCGAAAATAGAGGTCGAACGTGTGTTCAACCTCCTTTTCAGGGTACCCGTGGCCCAAATACGTGGTTTCGACCTAATCCTGACTCGCTTCAGACCTTCTCGGCCTCTTGTCTGAGCTTTCTCGGGCTTTTCTTTGGGCATGTTGGGGCTAGGTTACAAATCTGAGAACCGAGCGAAAATCCTCTTACAACAACAACAATGTTGTGGATTAAATTTGTAGTAATCACTTATCTAATAATTAATTTCTTACAAATTTTTTTTAGAATTAAATATTAAAAATTCAGATGATTTATCACATAAAAATGATTTAGATGTCCATAAATAATTCAATTGGTCATAAATATAAAAAGGAAAAGTGAATGAAAGGAAAATATTTGAATATATTTTAAATTTTAAATATAAAATTTGATAGTAATTACAACAGTTGTTGATTGATTTATAAGTTAATTGGAATTTTCAATATAAGGTTGAATTTTCAATATTAAATAAAATAGAAAACCACAACGACTAACGTCAAAGAGAATATCCGGCTGTGAATGTTGAAGCACGTGCAGAAGAAGCCAAAGTAGAAAAAAGTGACCTGTGAGGCCGGAATTACCCCCACTTGTAATATTTAATGACGTTTTTGTCCCTACGCCACCGCATATCTCGCTCACCATAACTTGCACGCTAATCTCTCGCCTCTCCCATCCGACCCTACCAACCAAAATCGTTTTTACTTTCAACAATATTTGAGAAATGGAAATTCCGCCAAAACCAGAAAATAAAAAGGTCATTTTCCTTTTTCTTAAGAAATATCCAATTTTATATTTCTAATTTATACAAAATATTGTTAATATTATGCACTTCTTAACTCTCTTATAGCTCTAAAGTTGAAGATTTTACTTTTATAAATTGAGATGGGATAAGGATGATAACTCTATTTAAATTCTTACATAGTGCGATATTGTCAACTTTAGACTTATTTCTTCGGTTTGTTTTTGATTTCACTTAAAAAGTCTCAAATCAATGAATATGGTTGTCATTATATATATATACCCATTATCTACCTAATATGGGACAACTTTTTGTTTGCATCCTAATAAATCTTATCTTCGATCAAAGTTCCACCAAACATTTTCCCAGACTCAAAATCGATCTTTCTTTTATCTAATTGATGTGGAACAAAGTTCGACCAAACCTGGACTCAATTTTAAGATTTGGTGTAGTTATGTTCGAGGGGAAAATTGCTCCATACAAACAAATTTATCTCATCTTTGTTAGATTATGAGAAAATTATTGATGTATAAATAATGACATTGAAACGTTTATAATAAACAATATTATATCGATGTAGAGATTTGATAGGGTTATCTTCTCGAATCTCTAGAATGTGTCCCCAAGTTTTCCTATTTTTATTAGTGTTCTAAAAAATACAATAACTTAACAAAAACGAAAATAAAAATCAAGAAGTGGTACATTCGTACGGTAGGTTGATTTGGGAAGGTTGTTTGTTCATGAAGAAAGTATGCAAAATACTTAATTACCCCTGCCCCATTTTTCAAATTCACAGAATTATCAACAACCAAAAACACAAACAAATTACATAAATCAAAAAACCCAGATCAAAAAGAGCAATCTCAATTCCGAATTCCAAAACCCAAAAATCTCTATTCGTCTTCCCGGATCCCAAACCCAGATCACAGAAAGGGGATATCGTATTTTTCATATTTACACATGATCAAAAAACAAAAAACAGAGAGAGCAATTTTGAGGTAATTAAATGAGAAATTCATCGCCGGAGATGAGGATATCGTGGAGGTCACGTGAGTCCTGGCCGCCGATTCGAATGGCTTCGAGCAAGCGCTCGAAGAGCAGCACGTGACAGGGGATTCTGAGAACCCCCTTCTGTTGGTACCCGTATTCCTGGGCCGATTTCTCCAGCAGAGCCACGAAAACCGGGTGGTTCAATAGCTCCGCGCTCACCGCGAACCGCTCCATCTCGTCGCCCACGTAGACCGGGACGTGGCCCTGCGGGACGGGGGCGGCGTCGCCTTCGGATCTGGTTCGCCGGAATTTGCTGGCGGCGGCGGCGCGGAAGGAGTGGGCGCGGCCGGGGCGGCGGGCGGCGGCGGAGTCCGACCGGAGAAGGCAGTAATTGGGCGACTGGGAGGAGTCGGCGACGCGGGAGAGGCGGCGGATTAAGTGCTTCATAACGGAATTGGAAAAGTTGGAGAGGAGAGAGAAAGTGTTTAGAGAGAGAGAAAGGATTTTGGGGAATTTGGGAAAGAGAGGGAATGAGTGTTTGTATATAAAGTGGGAGAGAACAGAGATATTAAATTTATAATTACAAAATTAAAAGGGAAATTAAAATTAAATTAAATTGAGAGGGTACATGGAGTGCGTACTTTGCAGGTACAATTAGTCCCTTCTTCACCCACTTTCTACTTCTTCTTTTTTTATTTCTTTTTTTCTTTCACCTACTTTCCTATAAACATCTATTACTTTTTTTAGTTTTTTAAAATAGAAACATAAAAATTTATTGATTATCATTCAAATTTTAAAAGATTATGAACAAAAATAAAATAAATATCAAAGTTGATAAATCAAAATAATATTTTATCCTTGTTTGTATTTTTTTTATATATTTTCTTTGTATCATCCTATAGTTAAGATATAGTTATAGGGAGAGAATGGATTTCATATTTAAATATTGATTAAAAAACATAATTTAACTAATTAAATAAAGTTATTTTAGTACAATAATTTTAATAATATTCATCTAATTGTGAGTTAATTTAAAATTATAATTATATATTCAATTTTCTTTTCTTTTTTTGATCTTTATAGTACATAAAATTAAAGATTTTTTTTAAATATATATTTAAAATAACTTTGTATAAATTTAGTTTTTTGTAATTCACATTCCAGAATTAAAACATAACTTAAAATTAAAAAAAATCGTATCAATATTACTCTTTTTTAGTATTTCATAATAAAACTTTCCCTTATCAAAAAAATATTTCAAGATAAAACTTTATTAATATCCAGTTTTACATTTACCCAAGCCGAAAATTATTGTATTGCATTTATTGATCTTAGCGTAAAGATTGTGCCTTTCTAGCCTATTGAAGAATAAAATATCCATCAAATGCCGTCGTTCTAGCCACATCCAACTAATATATATATATATATATATATATATATATAATTCATTTTTTACTTTTTTTTTTCCTTAAATTTTATAATAGAGGCATCTTATATTCAAAATGTTATTATTTAATTACATGATAAAAAACCTAATTTAGTGTGGAAGTTTCACATGTGAATTTCTACGTAACTTCTTTGATAGAGAGAACTTGTTAATTTCAATTTATACGTATCTAAAAATAAATAAAAATATGACCGTTTAATATTATACAAAAAAAAAAAAAAAAAATCTTAGTGAAAAATTAGTGACTTTCGCATTTCTTTATTTTTTAGTCAATTTATCAATTCATATGATATAAAAATTTGACGAAAAAATCAATTGATTGTTGAATAGTAAAGAGGAAAGTGACAAGTTCTACTAGTGAAATATAATTGGTCATATATAATAACAAAGGGTACGGGCCGGCCATAAATGAAAAGTCTTTCTTTTTTTTATTTATATTTTTTTTTTTTGTTAATTTGATTTTGTGAATAAAATATTTATGTCACTATTTTTGTAGGAAAATAGTCTAAGGCTTTGTTTCTTGAAGGAGACAACCCCACAAGGATTGTCGTTTTCGTTAAAAACTCTAATTTTGATTTTCTTTTTAAACGCCCATTTGGCAAAACACACAAAAATAATTATAATTAAAAAAATTATAATAATTTTTTTTTTAATAAAAAGACCGAGGCCCGGCTGAGAGCGGCGGACCCTGTTGACGCATTTACCGGTTCGGGGATTGGTTAGTCGTCAACACTAAAAATGAAAGATTCAAATCTTAATTTTTAATTTTTTTTTTCTAAATTCAGCAATATTAAAATATATATATATATATCAGCAATCTAAAACAAAGGTTTTTTCAATTATAATTTACAAAATTTTATTTTTCATTTTCATACTTTCAGACAATGACAATTTTATTTCCATTTGCAAATTTTACACTAGTTTTGCACATAATGAAAAGCTCCTGATTTTCTCAAAAGAAAAAAAAAGGAAAGACTTCTGATTAGAAAATAGTTATATTTTAAAATTCATGCGTTTTAAATATGGCTATTGTCATTTATACGTGCAAATGAAAATTTCATTAATAAATATTAATATTTTAAATATCTATTTTTTTAATTCAACAACATTAAAAAATTGAAATCTTTAATCTTTTGATTACTTAATCATATAAAAGATTATTAAAACTCAATTTATAATTTAAATATTCATGGATATTCGGTCGAGTTGAAAAAAAATCAATTTATTAAAAAATATTTAGATACAATTTTCTGGCCTCTTAATCTAAAATACATGACTTTTATCTTTGAACTAATAATTTCCATTTTGCATGCTAAAATTCTAATTGAAAAGGAAAAAAATTGATGTTCAGTAACCATTCCATTTGAGAAGTATTTATAAATTAAAGAAGTATTTTTAAATTTATATTTTATATGGTTATAAAATATAGTTTAGCTGAAATTAGTACATCAGTGTTGTATGAAAAAAAAAATGAAACTAGTATATGACTTAATTTAACAGTCTTTTCATTTTTTTTTTAATGAATTAAGTTTGTTTTATTTTAATTTATTACAAAGAGTTTCCTCAATCAAGTTTTTAGCTATATTTTATTTTATTTTTTCATAGAAATTATGGAGTAAAGAGTAGTATCAAAATAAATAAACAACTAAGTAATAACGGAAAGCGTATTTATATACTTTTCCTTTAGTTCAGTACACTTAAAAAACTCTTTTTTACAAAAAACAAAAACAAAAAAAACATTGGATAAAGTCGTGTATTTTAAATAATACACCAGCTAAGAACTAAAAATCAGGAAAAAAAAACAATTCAGACAAAAACTCGCACGCAAACATAAATAGTTGTTTAACATATTTCATTATTTTGATATAATAAATATAAGTAATTTTATAATAAAAAATGGTATTTGATAATCCTATTTTATAAAATAATTATATATCTAAGTAAATTTTAAAATATTTAGCATCTATACTCAGATATATAATATAAATGATATTCAACATATTATATTATATATTAATTATTCAGTATAAAAAGTATTATTTATACCGTATATTTGATTGCAAAATTTTTTCAAATTTATTTAGTGTTGTAAATATTTTATCAATTTTATCCATTTACAAAAATCTTTTTTATAATCTTCATTATTTGAGTGGGAAAATTATAGTTATTTCCGTAGTGCATTTCAGTACAGTTCCGTGACATTTTAACGCATCCCATCTTTATCTCATTCTGTTCTCCACCACCTTCCTCACAGGCGCGTGATTTCTACGCCCCAGTCGACATGTAGCCGTGAGGTTCAGACGAATTTTCGGATGCGGAGAGCAGGCAAGAGGATGCGACATGTCGGCTACAGATAAAATGGAAATGATAGCTAATGTTCCTCTTTTTTTTGAAAAGATAAATTAAAAGGTTTATCAATTATCATATCGATGTTGGTGATGAAGGGCCGAAAGTACGTTTTTATTTATTTTATTTTTATTTTAATTGAACCATTATAATTTTAATTTTAATATTTGAGGTTGTGTGGGACAACTTTTGCGTATCTCAACTAATTTTATGATATATACTATATGATCATATAATATTTTAATGTCAAGGAAACGTGAATGAAATTTATAATTCTTAAATGATCATTATAAATTGAACACAACCATAATTAAGTTTTGATTAAATTCGAGTTAAGCTTGATGAATAAAAAACATCAATATTATAGATGAAATAACAATAGTCACTTAACCCAAATTTAGTTTAAAGTTTACAACGAAACGTAGTATATCAATGAGTTGTGTATAAACTCGCCACATACATTGATTAAAAAACAGTTATTTCTATTAAAGTTTATTATTATATCATAGATCATGTGAACTTATTTTTTTTATTAACGACTTGCATTCTTTCACGGCCTAAGTCATTAAATTTACTTTTATTTTGTAAATTATAATTTGTTAGTTTCCGCAACTAATAAACTAGTTAAGACATTTGTAATTTGCTTTACATACTAAATATTTGAATCACCGAATGAGTCGGTGGCGCAATAATTTTATTATTTAGTTGTAAACCAGTTCAACCCAACGTCACGAGTTCGATTCTTGGAATCGGAATTTGTAATCTCAACTAAAATTTGAATCACAAACTCCAGCATTTAAGGCCCCGTTTGATAACCATTTGGTTTCTTATTTTTTGTTTTTCAAATTTAAGCCTATTTTCTCTCAAATTTCCTACAATTTGTTTCATCCTTTCTACCATATATACATCTTTCCTTAAGAAAGTGGGGGAAGACCAACCAACTTTTAAAAACAAAAAAAAGTAGCTTCCCAAAGTTAGTTTTTGTTTTTAAAAGTTGGTTAGTATTCTTTTACTTTCTTAAAAAAAGATGGATAAATAGTAGGAAAGATGTAGCACATCATAGGAAATTTGAGAGAGAATAGACTTAAATTTGAAAAACCAAAAATAATAAACCAAATAGTTATCAAACTGGTCTAAGTAACTTATTTTTAGTTAGAGGTGAACTTTTTGAGAGAGGTTATAAGGGGATTAAAAATGTTTGTAAAATAATTTAAAAGTCTTTCGATAAATCAAAGTTTATTTATTATTTATTATTTTTGACAGTAAGAAATCAAAGTTTTGTTTAGATTAAAACAATTGTACTAAAAAAAAAAAAATTAAAACAATTGAACGATTATATTCCAAAAATTGGACTGAAAATGAGTTATTTTTTTTTATTTTTTTCTTGTTTCTTTTGATTTACACATTAAAACAAAATTATATCAGAAAAATTAGGAAATGCGCAAATCAGGTGCCTTCAGTTTTCTTTTTGTGGGAAAGTCGTGTGAAATAATTTACAAACTTTTTAAAAAGTAGCTGGACATTTCTGACCGTCGGATCACCGGATCAGAAAATGCAAGGTGGCAAAAAAAAAAGAAGTAAAAGTAATAGTAAAAGAAGAAAAAAAGAAATTATTGTAGAAATCTAAAAGAAAATATAGCCGTTCGCTCCTTCTTCAATGGAAGAATGTTGAAAATAACAAAAATTCCAACACGAGGCAGAGAAAAATAATAACGTTCGCGTTTACTCCTGAAGTTTCCAGCTGCCTTCTTTATTGTTTCTTTTTAAATTTCATATTTCTACAATTTATTTAATACCCTGAAAACACCAAAATTTCAAATTAAAAATCCCACATTCCATTATCATACGCGAAATTGAAAGTAACATTTTCTTTTTAAATCCCAAATTGTATGACTCAGTTTACGGACTATTTTTAATGGAATAAACCAAAAATTCATAAGAAACTAATTTGTATTTAAATAGTCACCTCTTCTTTTCACCACTATTCCTATCATTAGGGGTGAACATGGATTGGGTTGGGTTGGGTTGAGGTGATTTTCAACCAACCTAAAAATTTGGGTTGGTCAATCCTCCAACCCAATTAAAGACACAATTCAACTCAACTCAACCCTTTTCGGGTTAGGTTATCGGGTTCATAATGTACTTGATAAATAATTTCTAATGCCTATTTTTTCGATTCCTAAAAATTTATGACAAATATTAGCATAAGTATATTCTTATTACTAATGCAAAATTTAAGTTTACCTAACTTTAAAACATTTTCAATAGGTTTAAAAAATATTAAAAAATAAAAGTCTAACAATAAAAATAAAATAAAATAAATATGAAATTCGGGTTGGTCGGGTTGGGTTGGGTTGATTTAGGTCGACCCTTGACCTAACCCAACCCATGAAAATTTCATGATTATCAACCCAACTCAACCCATTTATGTATTCAACCCAACCCAACTCAATTTGGGTTGGGTTGGTTCGGGTTTTTCGAGTTGTCGGGTTAGTGTGCACTCCTACCTATCATGAAACATAATAGTTTCCTCAAAATGTACCTAAATAACATCAAATTTGAACTATAATAAAAGAATTAGTTTTTTTTTTTTTAAATATAAGTTGGGAAGGGGATTACAACCAAAACCCTGTATCACTAATTGTCTACCTTTGTTATTAGTTGTGAGGAACCATTCAATATATTTTTCACATTAAAATATGACAAAATGTGTTAATAGTTTTGTATTTCTTTAGTAGAATACTTTTGTAAATAAATATTAAATAGATGTGGTTAAAAATTAAAAAAAACGACAAAATATGTTACAGATTTTAGTAAATAAATATCAAATAGATGTGGTTTAGATAAATTAGCAAGCAAAATGTTTTACGAAACATCTTATACGGTTAAATAGTTGTTTTAACAAACAGATCATAAAATAACAATCAATTTATGATTTGATCCATTCTACAATTTCTTTATATTTGCAACTGTGAATAATAAATTATAAATATACAATACCAAATTGAAAATTGAAAATTCAAAACAACCAAATTTGGAAATTGATATAAATATATTTGATAATGAACCATTCACACAAAGATTGACTGGAAAATTGTGTGCAGTCGTGTAAAAAACGCCCAATTTTTCAGCAGTAATAATTTTCAAAATGACCTGAAAGTTTGACCAACTAACACGAGCAAAAACGACAGCTAATTTCAACCTTGTTTATAAGGTGACAGGTTGTGAATATAACTATAACATGTTACAATCGCACAATTGAATATTTAGGCTCCGTTTGATAATCATTTAGGCCCCGTTTGATAACTATTTGGTTTATTGCTTTGATTTTTCAAATTTAAGCCTATTTTCTCTCAAATTTCCTACAATTTGTTTTATCATTTCTATTATGTATACATCTTTCT
>JBBMEF010031357.1:0-15816 GCA_037832685.1 Sicyos baderoa | reverse complement strand
TTAAACCTAAATATAGATATTGAGTTAAAATTAAAATAAGTAATAAAATATATATTGATCAAACATATTTACTAAATTAAGAGTACATTTAAAAAAAATGAAAAATAGAAACTCAACTTTACTTAATCCCTCCACCAAACAACAGTCAGCTTTTTTTAATCCAGTTTAACTTAATCCTTGCACCAAACACAGATTAACTTAATCCCCAGACTAACTTAATACTCATACTAACTTAATCTTAATCCATCCACCAAATACGCCCTTAATTTTTTGTTTGATAATTAATTGTGATTTTAAAAAAGATTTTAAAATATTAAATGGTTATTAAAAAAAAAATTAAAATATTAAAGAAATTCAAAAATTATTAAAAATATGATTTTAAAAATGAGTTTTTATTTTATTTTTTCTAGAAAAATGTTAGAAAAGTAATAGAACACTACACAAAAGAAGTTCAAACATGTAAATCTGAGGTTTATTAGATCGATAATATTTTGAAATTATTTTATTAAATATTAAAAATAATAATTTTTTATTTTTTAAAAAATAAAAATAAAAACCATACTATTTTTTATTTTTAAAAACCAAAAATCAAAAATTAATATCAAAAAATAAAAAACAAAATAATTATCGAATATATCTTATTTTTAAAAATTCGAGACTTAAGACAGGTTTGATACGGTTCACAAATACAGATGTCCCCGGGGCGGAGTTGAAGAATGTCTTCCTCTCTCTGTCATGGCACCAAAATCAATCCCCGCACAAAAATTACCATTTCTTTTAGCGGGGATCACGTTTCGTGCGGGAAATTTTTACCGTTCAATATATATATATATTTTCATTGTTATATTTTTTAAAATAAATTCATATTGAAAATTTCATTAGTAATTTTAAAATTTTGATTTTTGTAAAAGCTTGAGTTAGAAAAGGAAATGACTAGAGTTATAGATATAGACATTTGTCAAAATCTTGATATCTTTTTAGAGTGCCATTTATTAATCTGTGCATGGGATAAAAATATTATTAAGAAAAATTATTCATTTCATTAAACAAATTGACCAATAAAATATATTTTATCTAAAATTAAATAAGAAAAAAAAAATAATTGTTACAAATGGGGTGGGGATCGGAGAAAACTAAAAATTATTATACCAATTTACAATGACTTTAAAAATCATTAAAAAAAAAAAAAAAAAAAAAAACTTCAAGGTATTTACTAAAATAGATATTGTTTGAAGTCAAATAAATTAAAATCTCAAATATATATTTACCTGATATCAACTGAAATAATATTTTAAAAATTATAGAATAAAATCAAATTGGAAAGAAACAACAAAATGCACTCTTCAATAAAATGGTAGTCGACGAGGTATTGGGCCGACGCATTCGTGCCATGCAGCAGAACCTACTGTCGCCGCAAGTGCCGCCGTGCCGACCATGTCAAGTAGACCATTATGCCTTACTTCGTTTCTAGGCGTCGATCACTCGTTTTTTTCGCCCTGGAATCAGAGCCCTAATTCACCATTCATGATGATAAGAAGGATCCGAGAAAAAACGGCCGCATGAATTTTCAATCTGGTTCGTTCTTTAGCCACGATCAGGTAATTCGTTTTTATTGTTAATTATTAATTGTTATCATCAATCTGATGGGGCAGTTTAATTCTTTCATGATATTTTTTTCTATTAACAGGAATTATATACAACAGGATCGGTGTCAAAGAGGTTGGGATTTGCCAACAGAGTAATAGCTCAACCGTCATCGTTGTACACCTAATGACTTTGAGGTCTTGAGTTCGAGTCTCTCCGCCCCTAATTGAAGTAATCTAAAAAATAAAAAGTTGGGATTTGAATAACTAATTTTTCTAAATCTCCCTCCATAATATTAAGATTACACTACTACAATATCTTAAATGGATGACGGACACAAAAAATAAATTTAAAAACACGGATGTTTAAAGGTGGGGCAATAAACGCCCGCCGAAGAGTAATCGAAGGCGGGCACCATAACCGCCGTTAATACTTAACGAAGGCGGGCGCGGGTTAACGGCGGTCACGGTGCCCGCCGTTAAGATGTAACGATCATTCCGTTAAATGGATGGCAGGCACGCGCTTGCCATCGATTTCGCGTGTTTTGAACTTCCCACCGTTTCAACTCCATTTTTCCCTTCTTTCTCTTCTTTTCACTTTACCGAACCCTCTCTCTCTACCCGAGACCTCCATTTCCAACAAACTTTCTTCTTCCTCTTCTCATAATTTTCCACCATTTTCGACCTCTCAAGCTCTAGGGTTTCACATTTGGATCCCATTTTTGCCATTTTCGTCCTCTTTGAAACCTAGAAGTTCTCATTCTCACCATTTTCGGCATTTTCAATCTATCTCTTCACCCCTTTTCGGCCATTTTCCCGAAGGTATGTTTGTTCTTTAACTCATTTTTTGTGATAAATGCATGTTGGGTAAATGTCATATTGTTGTATTATCTTGTAAATGTAAATTTTAATTTGTGATAAATTTGTCATTTTATTGTGTATATATGCATGTTGTATTTTGTACATATATGTTTCAAATTTTTTCCTAATTTGTATTTTTTTGGATAAATTTGGCATTATATACAATTTATACGATTTTTGACTCAACTCTCTAGTTTGTTTCAAAAAATTTGTAGGTTATATAAGTTTCTCTATAGTTGGCGCTAGATTTATAAACATGACTATGGATGAGTCGTGGATGTCTAAGGATCGAATGTCACCTGAATATAGTTTATGAGTTGAGATATTTATAAGTAATGCAATACGACATTCAGAAGGGACGTCAAATAATGTGACTAAAGGGCTTCGAAGGCGGGGGCATACACGTGCCTTTGATGCCCTTCAAAGGCGTGCGCACATGCCCGCCTTTGATTTTTTTTTGAAGGCGAACATGTGTCCGCCTTCGAACGCCTTCGATGCTAGAACTATTGAAGGCATACGGCTGTCCGCCATCGATATTTAATAATAGTGGGATATACGCGCCATCTTTAACCATTTTTCTATAGTGTTATATTGTAGAATATAAATAGTTTGGTTGAGAAAATTTTATAGTATTCTTTCTTCGACCTTTGCATGTTATATAATTTCACTTTTTTAGATTATGTTGTAGAATATATATAGGTTGGTTGAGAGATTTTATAATATATATATATTTTTTTAACCTTTCTGTTATATAATTTCACTTAGAGAATAGTTTATTATTGAGTAAAGGTCGACTAAGACACACTAATAAATTATATTTATGTATATAGTTGAATATTTGACTCTCATTTTGAGAGTGTAAGGTTTTTGGTCTCCATTCCTCCAATTTATACTAAAAATTATTTAACATAATACTATTATTATTATATTATTTTATTTTTTTGTAAATTTTAAAAGTAAATGTATAACTATTTTTTTATTTTAAAATCAAAACATTTTATTAATAAAATTCAGGTATGACCTGGTAATAACTTGCACACACATCAATGAATGTTATAAGATATATTGTCTTACTTTTGCATGCCAAGAAAATTTATAGAAAATTAAATTTTAAGTAGGTGACTACTATGGATGAATTCAATTTATGCACTTAAGACCCTCCTTAGCCAAATGAGTCATTTCGTGATGATTTATTTTATATTGTTCTACCTTTGGTCCTCTATTATTTTGGACGACTATTGTTGCACCTTTCAATGATATTGATTGTTTAATAATTATGAGTTTATTTCACATAATTATCTATTTAAAAATTAATTTGATTTCAGTCCAAATATATTAGAGTCTGAAACAATAACATACAATGATATATTTTGGAATGGTAGACAAGTTATATTTGTTATTGATGGGCAAGTCCCCTCTTTTTTTTTCTTTTTTTTTTTAATTGTTGATTTTCTTTTTAAAATGAAAAAAAAAATATTGCAACGAATGATATCACTTTTTTTAGTACAAGTTAGGGTTGAAGAATTACAAATATCGATTCTTTTAGAGTCTGAGCCCGTATTACTGGTGTTGAACTGCAGGTTTACAACCAAACAAGTAAATCATTGTACTACTGATCTTTTCGATAAATGATATCAAGTATTTTTCTAATACAAATTAATAGAAAAGGGATATAAAAAATGTAATGTATAGTTTTCATTTAATTTTTGCAACCTCCCTCCTCCATTATTCTTAATTTTTGTGGCGAAAAATATTACTTGCCAAATTTGTTTGACATTTAGGAAGAGAACAAGGTTTTTTTTTTTTTTTTTGAAATAAAAAACTTTCATCAACCAAACACTAAGAAATATGGAAAACTTCTTTAAACACGGACTTGTACTTGGCCCACAATTTGGGTCGCAGCCGATCAAAAAGAGAAATAGAGACAAATAGTATTCTAACAAAATGAAAACACCTCATATATTGATCTTAACAAACAAAATGTTTTTCAAAAGAAGTGATCTAATAATCATCTTCAACACTTTTATGGTCGACTTTTCAAAGAACTTGTGAAATAATCGGATAAATATGACTTCCACCGAAAAAATAAAACCTCATCGATAACATAAATTCAAAATAGATAAAAGTGACAGCCATAGGATTTGTGCGAATGATTGCAATTGTGTAAGTGTGTATTTATACTTAGAAATCTAGATCTGAGAAATCTAACTAACTAAAGATTATGTTGAAACATAGTTGAATAAATGCAAACAATTCTACATGCCAAAACATTCCTAATTAGCTTCAGCTCAAAGACAAGACAAAAATTGAAATCTACATGCTGTCGGTTTCCTATAGCAAACAAGCACTCAAAGTTCTACATTCATTTGGAGAAATCTCAAGGGAAGCAAACAATCAAAGCATGCGGTTTCAAACAGTTCAAACAAACAAGTCAGTTGTGCAGTTCAAGTAAAACATATTTCAAGTAAAACAGTTTAGGAAGTTGAAGCTACCTAACTAACCACCTAAACTACCTAACAGCACACAAACAAGCAAAACAGAAAGCAACAGTTGCAGATCGATCAAGGGATCCAATCCTAGGGGCTCTACATATATTGTTCTTCATGTATTTTTCGAAAGTGTGAGAAAAAAATCGTAAAACCCTAAAAGTGTTGAGTGTATACTTGTGAGAGTGTTCGATCCAGTGTATGCTTGTGCGTGTGTTGTTGTGCTCGATGAATAAAAGTAGAAAGAGCCCGAAGGCTTACCTCTTAGCAGTGGAGTAGACCAAGTGTCGAACCACTTAACTCACCGTGTAATCTCTTCTCTTCTCTCTTTTCTCTTTGTGTTTGCTTTGCATTTTGTTCCTTGTTGTTCCTTGCAGAGTCGAACTCAGAATCATGAAGAAAAGAAAAATGGATTAGTTCGTTTAAACGACTAAGGTAAAGGGCTAGGTCAGTAAAGAAGTTGAATCGAAATCGTAGAAGAAGCAGTAGAGGGGTTAATTACCTGAGCGATGAAGGTTGTGAAGAATCGAGGAGAGATTTCGGCAGAGCTTCGCTAGGGTTTCGACCTCGGAAAAGAAGAGAATCGAAGGGCTAGATTTATAGCCCCTTCGATCGCAATCCAACGGTCCAGAACAAGCCACACGACTCAACACGCGTAAGGCATCAGAGGACAAGTGTCCCACACGTGGAGCTCATGCGAGAGTGAAGGCCATGCAAGTCTCGGGCCAGAAACGAGGTAATGGACTTTGCCATTTTTCTATTGGGCCATAGTTTTAAATTTTGAAGGCCATTTTTGGGCCAATTTCTTTAACAGATTATAACAACTAAATTTAATAATCTAACTAAACCTGAATCCAATAAATGAATGTCTTATAGTTTCTCTCAAGTTGGACGTCATAGACTGGAATGCCATGGGGTAAGTAGCACCAATTGGGAAGTGAAGTGTCAATTGAGAAGTGTAATGCTTATTAGGAAATGAAGTAACGTCAATTGGGAAATAAAAGCGTCAATTGGGATGGAGAAATTAATGCGGAGATGGTAGTGATGGTCGATGGACTCTATATTGCCTCCTTTTTTTCTTCCGAAAATCGAAGTCTTACTCCACTATACTTGCCGTAACTAGCTCCTATCCCTAATCAGTCACCAGAAGATATCGAAAGTACGACATCAGAAGTATCTAAAAATCTCGAGAAATGTACACCTTCAAAATCCAAACATTTAACCAACTACGGGTAAACGAAAGCATTTGAAGATAGTAAAGAGATTCAATGATTGTTCTCTTGGTCTATAATTAAGAAGATTGAGGAATCTTGCACTTGAATTTCTTCGTCAAAGAGTAGATCGTATTTTGATGATATCCAATTAGAAAAGGAACTAAGACATTAAATGTGTTGGGAATGCAAACAAACTATTGTAGAATCCCACATCGATTAAATAAGGAGTAAATCATGAGTTTATAAGAGAAGACAAACATCTTCGTTGGTGTGAGATTTTTTGGATGAAACCAAAAGTAAATGGCTATGCCCAAAGTGGACAATATCACACTAATGTGGAGATCTAAGTAGGTTTTTCATCTCTTAATAAAATGATAAACAACACAATAAGTTAAATTTCTTGTCCAAATTAACAAACCCTGCCCCCCATGTTATGATATTATTGTTTCTTGTCATTTCTTTCTGCCGTGGAAAATATGAAATTCAAAATGATTAGCATTCCATGAAGTTAATTTTAATTTAATTAAAACTTCAAATCTCGACAAATAAAACTACAAGTCATAATTTTGTTTTTTACACTGCCAAGTCCTGATCTTGGTTTGAATGGTAGTCTCATTGAATTTTCTGTCTCTTGGCACTGTTGAAGCAAGAACCAGAAGGGCCATTGTTGAAACTCAACAAAGAAGAAGCTGAACAAATTTGAGGCATTTCAGCCTGAAAAAGAGAATGATTGATGTTCTTATTAGTGTTTTTGTAAAGAAGGGGAATCTTGAAACCTTGCAATGGAGGAGGATTACGCCATTGCGGGAGCGGCCCCGCGACGAGCAGCGTCTGAAGTAACGGACCTGCTTCTGTAACAGCCTCTAGGAGCCTTCCTTTCCGAGGCAAAGTTTTTCCCTTCACAAGGTTATCAATCACTGCACAAAATGGATCAACATTTTCTGTTTTGCAGCTTGAATCAGGCATCATGTCTGTAGTCAAGAAATCTGGCGACGAAACCCCATCGAAGAACGAATCGGCCGGCGAAGAGCCATGAGATTGGAGATTATAGTTAGCTGATTCTGTTGTGATGGTTGAATTTGGTTTGAAATGAAGCAGAGCTGGAAATTGATCATATGATATTGATGGTGGTGGCCTCAGTTTTTGCAGCTGCTCTCTTGCTTCATCTCTTTCTTCATATGCTGCTTGCAAGAGAATAAGTAAGTTCTTCACTTTCTCTTGGTTCTTTATACTTTCTTCATTTGCTTCCATTTTTAGTGACTCCAATTCCAAAGTCTTCTCTAGGAGTTTCTGCTTCAATTCCTCTAAGTTCTGCAAATTCAAATAAGATTTGTTAGAACCAGCTGCATAAAATAGGATATAATGTTACAAATTAGGCACCACATATCAATACTTTGGAAAAACAGCTAAAAATAGTATAGTTCTACTGACATCTTGTACTACCTAATAAACTTAAGGTTACAGGTTCAAAACTTTGGAACAACATATTGAACTATTCTCATCATTACCCACGTATTCTTTTCCATTTGCAACCAAACATAGATTAAAATAAGTCGTGTACAACACAAACACTTTTATAATAGCCAATTAGTTATAACGAGAGTAGTCTATCTATCTTATAATTTAATGGTGACTCTTTTGACTTTCACCTATTTGTGTCGGACTATAATTATTGCATCGAATACCCGTTTAGGTTTAATACGCTTGATACCGTGATTCGGAAATCCATCTCAAACCCAATTGATTACGAGAGAAATAGTCTACCTACCTTATAATCACTAAAAGATATCTTCACCTTATCAACCTGTAATCCTGATCATGTTACTTCCCTTCTCACCCCTGTTGCTACTTGGAACAAGAGAAATAGAGCATTTGTAGTTCATTTCCCACACAAAAGTAAAAAGAAGCAAAAATGTAGGTAGAGGGGTTCATTATTTTGAATCCAAAACATAAAACAGAGTAAAAATCAAGGAAAGGAAAGGGCTTTGAAGTTGAAACACCAAAAATTGAGAAGACCCAGAAGAAGAAATGAAGAGAGAGAAAGAGAGAGAGACACCTCCTGAAAGCTCCATAAACTGCTCAAATCCTCCATGGTTTGTTTGTAGTGCTTGGCTGGAGAAAAGCATATGGTGGAGTTGGAGAATGTGACATTTATATAAAGTGATGAAAATGATATAGGATAGGAACAAGACAAGCTAGAGAGAGAAAAAAAGGGGAGTGTTATGCATAGAAAGAAAATTAAAATTCCAAATTCAAGAACAGGGCGTATTCAATTTCTCTCTCTCTTTGCTCCAAAATGGAAACAAACAATAGAATTTCCTTATATAAAATTCCTCTCATTATAATATAATACATAATATTACAAATTGTCAAATACAAAACTTAATGGTTTCAATACCCAACCCATTCTCCAAGTCCAAATGTTGATCTTTGTAAAAAAAAAAAAAAAACCATTCTACTAAATAATAATAAGGTTAAATTATAGAAAATGCCTCTATATTATGGGTTTATGTAAAAAGTGTCTCCATCTTTTGAAAAGTTTCAAAAATGTCATCAAACTTTAACAAAAGTTTTAAAAGTACGTTAAATTTGGATGGAAACGTTCAAAGTTTAGTTTCAAAAATACCTCTAAACTTGTAAGATGTTTCAAAAGTACCCATAAGCTTACAAAACAAAATAATGATGAAAATGTTAAAATTTTGTTTCAATAATACTATAAATATTTAATTGTGCTTGTCTAAAAGACAAATTTTACTTTTGTATTTCTAACTTGTGAATTATTTGTATGTAAATATTATTTGTTTATACTTGAATTGTGTTGAAAATCTCACACAAAAATATGGGAATACCTCTTAACATTATAAGATCATTAATGAGTTATTCCCTCCATTGTACATTAATTTTGAAATAAAATCTCATACTATTTTAATATTATATCGAAAATTCATTAAATTCAATCAAGTACATGTTAATATTTATTAAGATTTGTAAATTAGATTTACTCTCTCATTGTCACTCGATTTAGTTGTCAAACATATGGATAACAAAATTATTTTAACAAATTTAAACTTCAAAATTCATCACAACAACAATTTTTTGAAAAAAAAAAATAAGAATACGATCGTTGATTATTATTTTGAATTTTGGAACTTCCTTTTGTCACATTATATTCAAAAGTTAACAATATTTTTTTAATTAATAATAATTTTTAAAGTTTTTTAAGGGTTCAACACGCTTAAACAAAAACGTAATATCTTTTTATCCAAAAGTTATGTTAAATTTGGATGAAAATCACCTTCTCATTGTCAATTGTTTAGTTTTAAATTACAAAGAAGTAACTCAATTATTTAAATACATTCAAGCCAAAATCGATAAAAACAATATATTATAAGTTATCTTTAATTTTTAAATATTTGAACTAAACTTTACCTCAAAATATTTATTTAATGTTTCAAAATTTATCATAACAACAATTTAGGCCGGATTTGATAGTTTTTTTTTTTTTTTTTTTTTTTTTTTTTTTTTTAAATTTCCAAACAACTATTTCATCCATTGGGTTTTCTTTTTTTTCTATCCACATCTTATATTTGTTTTTAAAACTAGATCAAATGCATATGAATAAAAGAAAAAAAAAAGTGTAATATTTTTCTAAGTTGATATTTTTTTATGTTTTTTTAAGTCGAGTGTACTTTTTGATTTTTTTTTTTAAGTTCAAGGGCATTTTTGAATTTTTTTTAAAGTTCAGGGGTATCTTTGAAACCAAACTTTAACGGTTTTCATCCAAATTTAACGGCAAGGGTATTTTTGAAACTTTTGTTAAAGTTTGGAGGTATTTTTGAAACTTTTCAAAGTTTGAGGGCATTTTTGACACAACCCCCATAATATAGAAGTATTTTCTATAATTTAGCCTAATCATAATAATAATGCAAAAATAAAAAATGTTACCTTTTTAACTTATCTCATTTAAGTTTAAAAAATAAATAGAGTTTTTTTGCATATATAGACTATATATGAAAAATATTTGCAAATATATATGGTTAGAAAACTATTAGCAAATCTATATTTTCTTTTATTACATTATAAATTCTACAAATAATCAATTACAAAAATATCTTCAAATAGTCGATTTTTAATTTCGTAGGAAAAAAAAAAAAAAAAAAGGGAAACCGTCCCACATTTCAATCAATCACGCACGAATTTAGGGGATTTAATTATCCCACATTTCATACTCATAAACTCTTAAATTAGTGTGCATTTATTACAAACATTAAAGACAATATTTTAAGAGAAAAAAAACCTCGTCATTTCATTTATTTTCTTATGAATTTTCTCTTATTTGGTATTCTTCATGATTTCTCCAGAAAAAACCCTCTGGTTGCACAATTTCAACGACATTTCAACGTTTTTGCAATTGACGATCGAAATCGGAAACACGATGAAAGACGAATTGAAGGTCATCATATGGTAGGTTTATAGTTAGGTTTAGTTTTTAGGTTTTTTTTAAATACAGTCAATTTGTTGTACGATAGTGAAGAGTGAAGGAATTCTTGAGATATGAGTGTTGTAGTCTTGAGATTTTGTAATAATCGTCAATAAATTAGAGAGTATTGTAGTTTTTGTGTTAAACTAAATGAGTTGGTAAATGCATATACTGTATAGTGGTTGTTAGATAGTGTTTGTTCCTCTGAATTTTCAATTAGTGTTTGTTCGTACCTTGTAATTATATCATGTTTATGACCTATGCACTCTAGTTTTACTGTTATATTTGTACTGTTATGTGTTTATTGTATGTACAAACTACACAATACGTTCTATACTCTCCTAATTTTACATATAATCAAACTGTTTGTACATTCAAATCCATAACGGTTTTATTACTAATCATCATAAATATTTGTTCTGTATTGCACAATTTAAGTCAC
Organism: Sicyos baderoa; assembly: GCA_037832685.1. Classification (NCBI taxonomy): domain Eukaryota; kingdom Viridiplantae; phylum Streptophyta; class Magnoliopsida; order Cucurbitales; family Cucurbitaceae; genus Sicyos; species Sicyos baderoa. Next base: position 4,750 of record JBBMEF010031357.1, on the reverse strand, counting down.
CATATCAGCAAATTAAACAGTATTTTGAAATGACAATTGAATACAAGCATGATACGAATGCTGTACAAAACAATTACATAACAAAAAACCATAAACAACATATGTAGAAGGAAATTATTTGTGTAGTGAGACGACACACGCATGAGCACACGATATTTCTATTAAGTCGTATTCTCTACAGTTACAGCTTTTGTCTTGAACATTAACATGATGTACCTGCCATAAGTTACAAATATATAAGTAGTTAGAAATGATACATTAAAATTAAGACAATACCGTATAGTAAAGAGAGTAAATACCAAATCTCCATGAAATGTCTCTTGTCTAATAATGTCTTCAACCCACTGACCACTATGTGCGATACGGATTGGAATGCTTGAAGAAGCTATATAAATAAGTTGTACAGTATCATTAACACGTCCACACACTACTGTAATATATTATAATTCGTATGATATGAATGTGTAAACAATACAGTATAGTGGAATGAAAATGTAATGTATACAATGGGAGTTCGGTAGATGTACTAAATATGATTAGAAACTATTGAGTGTACTGTATAAGTGATGCAAGATGTAGAATGCAAAACGTGAACATATAAAGTAATGTATACAATATACAATATTTTAAATGTGTGTAAAATCAAGTATAAACGTATATCGAAAATCTGAGTCTATATATAATACTGCTCTAGATATGAGTTTGAGACATTTCGAAACATATGTATAAACAAAACGGTATATATGGATGTACAGTGTACATGTGCATGTAGGTCATGTGGTGTAATTGTTACAGAATGTAGCTGGATATGTGTGCGCATGGAAAATAGTGTATATTAAACAGTATACAAAAAAAAGATGGAATATTAATGTTTGTACGGTATAATGTAGTATGGGGTAGATCATAACATTGTACGAAATATGAGTAAAGTGAGAGGATTGGAACATGAATATTAGAGAATGAGCAGTAACGAAAGCAGATACGAAATAAAACATATCATACTCTATAGGTTGTGACATATCGGAAAATGAATGTGGGAAGATGAACACCAGAATGCTGATGAATTTTCTTGAAAACTACTTTGGAAAACAACTTAAAATAAGTGCGATGAAATGTAAATACAATCGTAAATGGAGTAAGATACGCATGCAGTAAAATACCATATGAGCGGAATGTGGCAAACAAAATACCGAGAAAAAAATCAGAGGACGAAAAATGGAGAACAAAGAGGCAAAAATGAAGAACAAAGCTCGGAAATGGGGAGAGGAAAAAGGTCAAACGTATGGAATAATGAGATAAATGAGAAATGAGATTTGAAATTCAACACATTAATTGCTAATTGTTATAGAATGTACAAAAAATGAATGAATTAATTTGTAATTAATTACAAAAGGGATTTTATGACTAATGATAGTATGAAATTCGAATTTTGACAATTAATGCATGTGGAGGGCATGATGAAATTTTAGAAGAAATATATTTCCGGATTTTTTTAATGAAAATCTAAGCAAATAGAAAGTTAGGAGCATTGAATTGCAAATATTTCTTAAAAATGGTCTAAATAGTACAAATTTTCAAATAAATAAAATCTACATTTTATTTTGTGAAGTAATAATAATCGACATTTGTACATCTACTTCGCCATATATTTTTTTCTTATTTGAATATCTACATTTTATCTATATTTTAAAAGCTAAGTAAAAATTTGGAAAAAAAAACAATGTAACTCCTAAAATTTATTTGAATTTTTAAAATTTATTTAACATTAAAAATGGAATATTTTATAGAAAATATGAGTTAAAAAAATTTAAATTTTAGATACCACAAACAAAAAAACTAAATATTATCAAACGAGACCTAACCTTTCGATTTATATTTCGTAAAGTTTGACAAGTTTGGATATATAATAAAGGAAATTTGTACTGAATAGTCCAATTTTACAAAATAATTACATATCTAGGCAAATTTGAAAATATTTAGCATTCATAGTCAAATTTACAATATAAATAATACTCATAATAATGTATTATGTATTAGTTATTAAGTATAAGAAGTATTACTTTATATCGTATATTTGACTATGAATGCTAATTTTTTTCAAATTTGCCTAATATTGTAAATATTTTATCAATTTGGTCTATTGATGCAAAAACCCCTATATTAAATTTGAGGGGTTGGAGGAAGAGGGTAAAGTTGTCATATGTTATCTTTATTTTAAAAAAGAAGTTGCTTTGATGGGTGTAATTTAACCCCTTTGGCATGTTTGGCTTTGAGGGGTTAGGTTGGGTTGAGTTGGGATGGGAAGAGAAGATAAATGAAATAAGTTTATGTTTGGAGAGAAGGAAAGAAAAGATAAAGTTAGGTTTGATGTGATGAAAAGATAATGTTTGAAATTTTTATTTAAATAAAAAAAATGGATATTTAATAGTTTTTTTAATAATAAAGTTATGTTTGATGCGATAGAAAGTAAATTGTTGAAGTTTTTATTTAAATAAAAAATAAATATTTAATAATTTTTTAATATTTTAATATTTAAATAAAATTGTGGGACCCACGCATGGAGTTGGATAGGAGTTGAATGGACTTATAGAAATCTATCGGACAAACATGGAATAGAAGTCAAGCCAAGTCAACTCCACCATTTGTTCATGGGACAAACATGCCCTTTGTTTGCTGGTACCAGATATAGCAAAACTTGCAATTTTTTTTTATTTTTTTTTAATAGCAAAACTTGCAACTGGTTTTATGAATATTTCTGAAAGGAAAATGCTCAGATTGTTTGCTAACAAAGACATTATGTTGTAGCTGAAACTTGGGCGCCGCTGACTGATATTGGATAAAGATAAAGCTTCAATTTTCTCCCTCAAGAGCAAAATCCAAACCTTAGGCTCCGTTTGATAATTATTTAGGCCCAGTTTGATAATTATTTGGGCCCCGTTTGATAACCATTTGGTTTTTGGTTTTTCAAATTTAAGCCTATTTTCTCTCAAATTTCATACAATGTGTTTCATCCTTCCTACCATTTGTCTATCTTCTTTAAGAAAGTAGGAGAATACTAACCAACTTTTAAAAACAAAAACAAACTTTGGGAAGCTACTTTTTTTTGTTTTTAAAAGTTGGTTAGTCTTCCCCTACTTTCTTAAAGAAAGATGTATACATGGTAGAAATGATAAAATAAATTGTAGAAAATTTGAGAGAAAGTAGGCTTAAATTTGAAAAACCAAAAACAATAAACCAAATGGTTATCAAACGGGGCCTTGGTTTTTTGTTTTTTGTTTTTGAAATTTAAACCTATTCTCACCCAAATTTTCTACAATGTGTTCCATCCTACCTATAATATATTCACCTTTCCTTAAGAAAGTAGGAGAACACTAACCAACTTTTAAAAACAAAAAAAAGTAGCTTTCAAAAGTTTGTTTTTGTTTTTAAAAGTTGGTTAGTATTCTACTACTTCCTTAAGGAAAGATGGATATATGGTAGGAATGGTGTAACACATTGTAGAAAATTTGAGTGAGAATAGACTTAAATTTCAAAAACAAAAAACAAAAAACCAAATGGTTATCAAATGGGGCCTTAGTTTTTGTTTTTGAAATTTAAGTCTATACCAACTATTTTACCATACGTTTTTTCTTACTAGTATATCCACCTCTCATCTATATTTATAAAAACCAAACTAAGATTTGAAAGAAAAAAAAAATAGCTTCTAAAAGTTTGTTTTTGTTTTTAAAAGTTGTTAGTATCCACCTACTTTTTTAAGAAAAGATGGATATATTATAGAAAGAGTGGAACATGCTTAAATTTAAAAAATCACAAACAAAAAAATAAATGGTTATCAAACGGGACCTTAATAATTCTCGTTGGTGCAAAACTTTGCATCTACATGGTAGTCATGGAAAGCCTTTATTAGAGTGTTGTCTCACTAGTTTTGCTTGGATATATATGATTGAAATGACAAAAAAATATGTATCAAACCGAGAATCGAACCGATTCAATCGATTTGACAAAAATAAAAAGCTAACAAGAGCAAAGCTTTACGTTGTCTAGTACCGTGAGTTTACATGTTCAAATCCCTCTTCTCCAATATTGTTATATACAATTTTTTTTTGACAAAAAGAGAAGTCAAACTAATGTTTGATAAAAGGTAAAATTATTGATTCGATTTTTCTTAATTTTTAGGCTAAAATAAAAACCGATCTGATCCAATTGATTTGACGAAAAGAGGAATCGAATCAATGTCTAATATATACAAAATTATTGGCTCAATTTTAACTCAACATGTGCATTTCAATTTTTACTTTAAATTATTTAAATATTTTGGGTAGCTAAATATTTAAATTTAATGTCAAACTCTAAAATTGAAAATTAAACTTAACACAGATTTCAATTTTAAATCACTAGTTTATTATTTCATCAATAGCAGAATTTAGAGTTTGTAACTATACAATATATTTAAACATTAATGATTCTTCCTATCTGTTTTTAATATGACATTAAACTTGATAATTTAAAGCACGTCCATAACAACACTAGCCCACGAACATACCCTAACAACCCAAGCTTTTGACAAACTACACCATCTAGAGATGTCCACGTGGCGGGGCGGGGTCGGGGAATGCCTTCCCCGTCCCCATCCCCGCCACCAAAATCATTCCCCATCCCCGCGAAATTCACCATTTTTTTTGCGGGGATGGGGACGGGGATTCACCGCGGGGAATTGGCGGGGATCGGGTTCCCCGCGGTGAAAAATTCA
>JBBMEF010031336.1:0-15819 GCA_037832685.1 Sicyos baderoa | reverse complement strand
AGATTTGTAATTAGTTCTCTAATAGGATATTTTTGCAATTAGTTTTCTATAGTGGTCTATAAATGCAAAAAGCTCAATAATATACTTGATTAAATTATTTAACGGATAAATCTATAAAAAGGAAAAAAGAAAAAATTATTTCACGGATAATGCCACGTGAAGGTCCGTAAGAGACAAGAAGCCCATCTCCACTTACCTTGACGGAAAACAGAACGGAAGATTCTCCCGTCGATAGTCCGTTTCAAAAGGAACACATTTTCCCGAAAACTATATATACTTACCTTTGTTCCCAATTCGTGCCCTAAATATCTCTGATTTCTCTCACTCTTAGCCGCCATTTCGTTTTCTCCGATCAAACTCTCGCCGGCACGATCTCCAAATTCTCTTCTGTAATTGCATATTTTCGGCTTCTTTCGCCGGCGATGTAGGGAGATGTGTAGCGGCGGCGGTGAATCGAAGTCTGTTTTAAGGCTTCGGTGATGGAAGCTCTTGAATTGACTTTTCCGGTGGATGTGGCGGCGGCGCCGCCGAAGCTCATGGGATCTGACGGCTCTGTTAGAACCGAGGTTGAGTTGTGCGAGGCGGATCGCGGTTCTGTGCCTTCTTCTAGCTGTTCTTTTGCTTTTCAGCATTTTAGGTCGTACGGTAGGGGAAAAGGTGAATTAGCTTTACTTTTTTGCTGTAATTGTTCTGTTTAATTTTGGTTTTGTTCCTGGTTTTGTGTTGTTTGTTTAATTTTGGAGAGTGTTGGCTTAGTGCTTGGAATTTTAAGCATTGCTTGTTTCTGAGCTGATTCTGGCGTTTGTGAGGATGTTTTTATCTTCTCTCGTTGTGCTCTGTCATTATTTATGAAATATTTCTCTAATTAAATGTGTTCCAGTGGATTTTGAGTGAGGCCGACTCGAGATCCAGCATGCAGGCTACTTAAAATGTGGCAATCATTTGGTTTTGTATTGTATTATTTTGAAAAGGAAATGTGATAAAGAAAAAATTCTGCTGCAGTGATGTGATAGCGGAAATATCAAACATTTTGCATAAGAAACTGTGTTCAATCTTATTCTTTCATAGAGGGTTTACAACATCTGTCTTCTGAAATTCTGAACATGGAATAAGATCTATATATGGTATTTTTTTCAAGATCTTTATAAGGAATAAAATATATATATATATGTGTGTGTGTGTGGTGGATTTGAAAAATATTGAATAAAAGATTGCATCTTTTTTAACGTACTTCTATAGATGGATGGCGATATTTGCTGGCTCTGATGTTTCTTATCCAAAAAAAAAAAAAAAAATATATATATATATATTTGCTAGCTCTGGCTGCTGCATTTGTCAAAGGATTGTCTTATATTAGATTTATTTGGACTTTTGGAGTGTTCTGTTTTTTTTACTCTGCCTCATACCATCTATGTAATTTTAGTCCAAGTTGACTTTTGTAGATTATAGCATTTCATCTCCTTTATCTGGTATTTTTATTTCATAATTTTTCATACATTAATAAACTAATGCTCTATAAATGCCGGTATGCCAGCTGGGACGAGCTCTATCAACAATCTGGGTTCTGTTTCTTTGGGTACGAAGATCCCTGATGGAGCAGTTTCTAAGGATGGTGAAGATCCATCTGAAGATTTTGAAAGTAGGAACAAAAGAAGTCATTTGTCCACCTTAAGTCCGGGAGTACAGCTACGTAAATCATTAAAGGTGTCAAGGAGTAGTAGTAGTAGTTTATGTTCTAAGAGGAGTGTGGTTCAGTGGGAAGATTCTTTATTATTAAGTGGAGCTGATGAACTAAAAGATTCATATGATAAGCTTGGACCATATCTTAAAAAGTGCGGTTCTCGTGGTAATTCACCGGTTCCCAATTTAATGCTATAAATGTTCATCTTTTTCTGCTACTTATTATTCTTTTTGGATCCAAATGATGCCATGCAGTCCATCTATTTCATATTTCCAGATTGGAAATAATAACTTTTCTTGATAAAAGGAGTAGTTAGATCATCCAACTATTTAGCTATATAACCAGAAGTAAAAAAAAACATGATACAAGTACTGTCCTTGAAAGAAGTAGGAATGTATAAAATTTACAGAATAAAAGTAGCATAAGTTTATAAGAACCATTAGTCGAGAACCGTGAAAGGCAATTCAGTTAACTTTGCTCGCTCCCCATTTGGTCAGATTGTGGGTTTTTCTTCTTCGTGCTTTGATTTTAATGTTGATGATTCTTTCATTTATCATAATTTATGAGAGAAGGATATTTGAGAAAAAGGTATGACTATTTCATTTATTGAGAATGAATGAGAGGATGACATTTTGGAAACTTTTTGGTAGCTTTTGTAATGTTATTAATTGATTAATCTAAATATCTAATACAATTTATATATTCTCTTCTACATTAAGAAGTCATTATATGTTCATATTTTATTGACTCAATGTATTGAGAAACTGTTGCTATGATGGCAATTTTACTTTTATTTATTTATATTATATCTATATTACTGTGCAAGCCTAGAATGGGCAACGTCTGTTGCATTTGCATATATGTGATTGAGTTACAGAAATCTTTTTTTCATTTTCCATTCTAGATTCCTATGCTTTTTCCTATTGTCAGTTGATGGGAAATCAGATATTTACTGATATATCCACCCCCCAAAAAAATCAGAGAAAACTCAATTGCTTAAACAGAAGAGTTGCCTAAGCAGCAAGCGGGGTGATAAGAGAAATCTGAAGGTGTCATTGAAGACTAAATTTGATTCACTCTCCATAGATTATGGAAATGGCTCAGCTGCAGCAGGGAGCAGTTTTTTTGGTATGATGATGTCCTGTGAATTATTAATTAATATGCTCAGGAACTTGTATTTATATGGTCTTTTGAGGATCTTATAACATGTATTGAAAACAGTCTCCACTGGAAATGCAGATGCTTTAGATTGCTAACACTAACAGTGTAGATATTCTTGGTTTGTTGAGTGGAAAATTTGTATCATTGTTGTCACAGAAGCTAAATTGAGGGATAACTGATAAGTATAATCAAATCAGGACAGTTCTAATTATATTGAGTATGTCTTGGTTGGTTTGTTACTTAAATATCTTTTGTAAAGATGAGTTGATTTGCCCTTGTAATTAAGATCTAGAAAGATTTAATCACATGACTTGCCTTTCTAATAAGATAAGAGGTATGACCATTATATCTGGCTACCCATCTCATGAAAAATAGAATGGGACTCTCTTAACGTCAGCTATTGTATTTTGTCTTCCAAGAAGAATCACACCTTGAGTATTTGGTCTACAAAAATGAGTTTGCATTCTAGTTCTTACAAGAGTTATGATGAAGACAATTTCTCTATACATTTCTTTGATTTTTTTTCTTCTTCCATCACTATATGTAACTGCTGGACCTAGTTTTCAGTTTTTTTACAAGGAGTTTAACTGCTTATGTTCATCAGTTGTTATTTAGGATTGTGACAAAAGTGGAGAAATAAGCCAGTTGTTTATAATAAATATTTTGTGCACCTTTGCATTTCACAGCATGAATCTTTATGGACCTTGTGATTTTTTCTTTTCAACTCAGACCTTGTGAAATTTTATACAGGACTATATGGGCTGAAATCAGAAGTTCATGATTTTACAAAGCTTACGGATGATCCACCTCTGAATGATCTTCTTGATGGCAGTTATGACTGTACTAGTTTAAGTAAGGAAAAAGGTAAAATAGACGTAAACGTAAATGAATGTTTTCTGCAGTCAATTAGAAAAGCTTGTTCTGTTCTTCAGCTCCCATGGCCTGTCCGCCCACAAAATGCTGAAGAGTCAGAGAGTTGTTCTAACAGCAAACCATCCACAAGTCTAGTTAATTCTGTATCGAGCATAGAAGAAGGGGTGGTTTTTGATGTCAAAGGAACTAGTGCAACAGATGCAATTTCATTAAACAAGGTCTGTGAGTAAGAATTCGACTGTCCATCTCTAGCACGCTCTCAAACATGCACTGTACCTTCGTGTTTGTTGGTTTTTAACTTTATGATCTGTACAATGACTATACATTTTTCTTCAATTGCTTCAAATTATTTTGGCATCTCTGTTAGTTATGTGAGATCTATCCACAACCTGATCAAATTTGTTTTTGCTGATTCTCTTGTTGTGATAATTGCTGTGGCAGAAATCTCAAATCTTCATTGAGAGGATTTTTATTAGTGTTCTAAATTTTAATCATAATTTACATAGCTCTTTTCCTTTATTACATTCAGATTTAGACCTTAATTTCTTTTCTCTCTTGTTTTTCCATGAAGGTGCAAGATGCATGTAGCAATTCTGAAACTTTGACCAAAGTACTTGATTTTAAGTTGTGCAAACCTGATGACATATTTGTGAGATTGGGCCTTCCTCTACCGAAGGACTTGGACTCTTTGCTCCAGGATGCCAGTAAGTCCTCTGTATCTTCAAAGAATGCAACAGATTTGCGTTCAGCAAAGCAACAATCTCGTCGAGCGATCTTGCAACCATTTCAATGGTCACATTCTTTTAATGGGCACTCTAAAGCAAATTCTGATTCATCCAAGTTTTCTGCAAATAGGACCACATGTCCTGGTAGGTGCTGGAGAGTTGGAAACTTTTCGAATATCCCCAGTGCTTCTGCTGATTGTTTTACAAAAGACTTGGAATCATTTACTTTTAACCAGAGTTTATTTCCTTCAACTATGAGAGTTAATTATCATCAATGTGGATGGGATTCCCTGTCTTCTGCAACTTGTTCGAAAGCTTCCTCTGTGCTTGCGGGTAAGGATTTATTGGAAGGCATTTATGTTGCGAAATTTAGATACAGTACTCACCTTAGAATACTTCTGCTATTGTTATTTATTTATTTAAATTGTGACCGTGCCAGCTTCTTTTGGTCTACATACAGAATCTTGCGGGCAGATGAATCAAGAGGCAAATGGTATGATCAGTTTCAACTTTCTTATATGTTGTGGCACCTTTATATATTTGATAGCTGTGGGTGGGGCTAAAAATTGCAATGCAGCTCTACTTTTTTTGCTATAATATTAATAATGGGATAAACATGAGAACGCTTCAATGCTTTGTGTATTTTGTTATTGAACTCCTTATTCTTGAACTTTTCCAAGTTAGTAGTTGTAATACGATAAATTATTAAAGGTAAAAGTAAAACTCTATTTGTAAATGACTCACTTACCAATGGCACCATAAGAACTTCTCAGATTGCCTACCCACTCAATTTCTTTTTTCACATAAATGACTTTTTCATATGAAATACCAACAGTAAACCCAACATAAAAGGAGACTAATCACTAATAGGTTCCTTTCTTCAAAGGAACCATGAAAAATCCACTGAAGGAATATGAGGAGCTGAGGGAGAGAGATTGACCTTGAGAGTGGAGAGAAAGATGAGGAAGAGAATGATAGGATTTACATTAGGGGTATATTAGTAAATACTTAAAAGAGTTTGTTGGACATTTAGTTATAAATAGAGGAGGTGTTTATGGAAGAGAGCAATTATGTTTGGATACAATCCAACTCTATTACAATAGAGAAATAAAAGAAATACAAGATAAACCAAGTATTTGATAGGGGTACACGATACTCGAACCTCCCTCTCTTGCAATCTCTCAAGCTCAAAAGACTTCACCATATAATTGTCTCTCTCTTCTATACCCACCTCCACTAACTCCTTTAAGTATTTACTCATATACCCCTAATGTAATTCCTATCTAAGTCCTTGAGGAGTAATCTGGGTATGCAGTTTTAAACGAAGAGTTTTTCAGATGTTCAGTGTTGAAGAAAATGTTTTGCTAGTTTGAGAAAAGCCTACTCTGTAAATCATTAAACGTTTGAGAGAAATCTAAATTAAATTCTTGGCATTTACTTGCTATGCATAATTCAGAAATGTTTAGGACTTAGGATTCTTGATCTCGCTATACGATATGTCTCTCGCTACTTTCCTAATTTGTTTAAAACAAACTAATTGAATTTTGTCTTCGGCTATTGATATTATTGCCTTTACAGAACAGCAGTGTCCAAGAGTAATGACTGCTGCTCAAACTCTCTACGATATTATTACTGCATCGAGGAAAAACATAGACGGGATGGTAAAGTGGCCAAAAAAGCCTTCACAAAAGTCCATAAAAGCTCGCAAGTTGAAATCAGAAGAAACTGAAAAGTTATACGCCACTCCTACAGCTTACGGACTGTGGTCCAACAATTCATTGAAGACCGAGGGCCATATACATACCTCAAAGAAGCCAAAGCTAGGAGCAACAGGGAGCAGAAGAGACACTACTCAAACAAATAGTAGAAAGGGACCATTGGATTGGAAACCACCCAGATCAAGTAGGTCGTCTCCGAGTAAGTTCATCAAAGATTCGGTTTCGGAAGCTAAATATTCAACCTCCAGCATTGTAAAACTATCATCAATGATGCCTCCTCCAGCAACTCTTTTGTCCAAGGCTAGCGAGTGTCGACAAAAGACACGAAAGTTAATGCTCATGGATTGGAAAAGAGGAGGAGCACCAGGTTAGATTTTCAATGAACTCTCTAGATTATATCCATGTCCAACAAAATGCTGTTATTAAATTAGAATCACTGCTCTGGGCTAGTAGTGTCTAATCTTGTTGGTTGGTTTGGTTGTGTACATAATATTGTTGCAAGTGGTGGATTAGTGTCGTGAATAGTGACATGTTTTCTAATTTTTGTAACATCATGGTAGGAGTTCAATCCCGCCACAATGTAGTTTATTTACCGAAAGCATAGCTCAATTGACACGAAGTATGCTTTTATAATTAATATGTTCAAAAATTGTTGTAACATTAACTTCATTCCAGAATGCATAGCCATATAAATTTCAGTACTTGTTACTATATGCTTGGGCACTGTCCGTACTTTGGTGCAACTCCCTTTAAAGGATGGTGCAGTGGTCGAAAGTTGAACTTTGAAGGTGTACTCTCTTCAAGATCCTAAGTTCGAAACTCATCTTTGACATTAATTTGTAATCTTCTGTGTCTCTATTCCATCGATGTTTCTAGATGCTTGGCATAGAGATGGACGTGGAGCGGAGCTCCAATTCCTGGTTTTCAAAAAAACCTTCAGTGCAATCATTTTTTTTCTTCTGGCGCGTCACATCTCTCCAATGGGCGAAGAAAGTTCTAGTTGTTTCTGTTTGTTAGTGGCAAAGACAAAGGATAAAGCAGAGGTAGCAGGAACAGAGACAAGACCAGACTGCTATTATTGTAGTTGTCGCTTTCATTTCCTCGGCTCAATATTCTCCACCTGCTCGGGCTATTTTATTTGTTTTTAACTCGTTGAGGATCACTTTTCAAACACATAAAGAAGTTTTATGAGGATCACATATTGGTTAGTAAATCCTTCATTTAAGTCCGACCATCATGGAATGACTTAGTGGTCAAGAGGGCAAAGTGATAATTTTAATTTATAGTGACCATCTATTTGGAAATTTGAATTTTCTTGCCATTTAAATGTTGTAGGTTAGATTGTAGGTTTCGTGACATTAGTCGAGATGCATGTAAATTAGTTCTGACAGTTACTACTAAAATAAAAAATAAAAAAAACTTATAAGTTCAGTCAATCTTTTTTTTTTAAATAGTCACTTTTAAAAAAAAAAAAAAATAGCAACTATAATTATTATTAGTATTAATGAGTATTGTCACAATACTTTATTATAATAGTATTTATAATACTATATAAAAATGTATTAATATATATTCAACCAGGCAAGCTTTCTACACATTAGATCCTAAAATACAATGGTTAGTCTACGGTGATAAATATAGCTTTTGAACTGTCTACGGGTAAATTTTAAAAAAATAATAATAATTTTTAAAAAAGCTCTAAATGTTTAGTTTTGTTGTAAACAACAGAATAGTTGTCTTGAATACAACAGGAATTTAAGTTGAGTTCTATATAGACTATTATATGGTTTAATGTTTAGCTATGAAATCATATTAAAATGAACCCATTAGAGAGTGACCTAAATATCAAAAAAAAATTGAGGTGCTTAAGATGATAAGTTCAATTCATGATAACTACCTACATAATAATTAATTTTTTATGATTTTTTTTTATATTCAAATATTATAGGGTCATACGGTATGTTTCTCGACACTAGACGAATTGCGCGCAAGCTGGACCAAACAGTAACGTATATCAAAAAAGAAGAAAAAAAAAAATACAGATAAAATCATATTAAATATATATATATATATTTTTTTGTTGACTTTTTTATTTGAGATAAACAACAACAATGTTGTTGACCGATTAATATATGTATTTCTACATTATATATTGGCCGAGAGGTGAATAACAATCACAGGTAAATCGTTGATGAGATTCTCAACAAGTAGGTAGCCAATGAGAGTTTCATCCAATATTTTATTTTAGAAGCCATTATTTTTTATAGACTATTTCATATCCAATAATATATAACATAGAATTTTCTTAAATTGTAACTGTAGCCATTAAATTGTATAAAAGATAAATAAATAAGTATTAATATTATTTCGTAAAAGAATATTAAAATCGTTGATCATTTTTTTTTTAATACAAAATTTATTCTATAGTTTTTGTAAATTAAATGATAAATAATATAAATATATAATATGAAAAGTAGGTGTAGTTTCTATTAGATTTTTTTTTAATCAAATTAACTTTTATCTCTCACCTTTTAATTGAGGATATACAAAAAAATTGATCACAACAACCCAAATTACTCAACATTGAGTTATAATTTTATTTTGGGTTGAGTTATGAATTTATAATTATTTATGGGTTAGATCGGGTCTTGAAATGACCAAATTTGGTCGTTTAACCTAGCCTAATCTATCTAAAAATAATATTATATATGTATGTAAAATTAATTAATAATTAAGATAATTTTGGTAAGGAATACATGTACTAATGAAATAATTAAGGTCTCACATAATCATTTCATTTTTTATTTTTTATTTCTATTTTTAGTTTTTAGTTTTTGGTTTTTTATTTTAAAAAATAAAATGACGTTTGATAATTGATTTTAGTTTTATATTTTTAAAAACTAAAAACCAAAAAACATGTTTGATGACTATTTTTTTTGTTTTCAAACATCATATTTCATTTTGAATTTTGAATTCTTTCGTGCTTTTTTTAAAAACAAAAACAAAAGCTTGTTTTTAAAAGTTATTTTTTTTAGTTTTAATTTTTTTTTAATATTTTAAAAAAAGAAAAAACAAAAAACAAAAAATTGAAATTGATTAGCAAACAAACTTTATTTTAAAAAATTAAAACAAAAAACAAAATGCTCGGCCTAAATAATCTAGATTTAAGTGTAACATCATACATTATTTGTTCTTTTAACATATATAGGATGGAAAAGATTAGAAGATTGACCCGACACTAAATTTTGTGTAATAAACTTCTTCATAAAAAATATATGTTTTTTAACTCAATTAAGTTACTTTCAAATTGCTTCAAAAAATATTTGTAGTCTTAATTTTTCAGAATTTATTTTATTAATCCTAACTAATATAAAAATTAAAATAGAATAAATATGAAAGTTTATGGAAAAAGTGGATGTTTTAACTATGGATACATGTTTTTATTAGGAAAATTATATTCGATAGTCCAATTTTACAAAATCAAAATTAATTATCAAACAAACCTAATTTTTATTTTGTCAACTGTTTACTTTGTCATGAATTGTTTTTCTTTAATCTAAATATTAATTTGCATTGAGTTTCTCTTAAAGGATGACCCATGTTTTTTTTTTTTTTAATACAAATTGGGAGAGGAGATTACATATACCAATTCCAAAGCTTGAACTCGTGACGATGAACTCGTTTACAACCAAACAATGATCGTACTTTTGTTCTCAAGCTTCTTCGACACATTAATATAATGCCCCCAAAAAAGAGATATGCACCAAAACTATAAATGAATAGTAAAGTAATTAAGGTTAAAATTAGGAAGCATGTGGTTTCATGTTACATATATGAACATAATTCTAAGGATGGTATAAATAGTTCCATATTAAAATTACGTAAAGGGTTCATAAATTCAATTTAAGGTCAAAGTTGATAAACAGCCTTTTCTTCATTATTCAAAATACCCTACCAACTATAAAGAAGTTAAAAACCATATTTGCATAACATTCTAGAATTTAATTTCATAATCTACTTTTTTTTTTTTTTTTTGTCTTTTTTAATGTTGTCAAAATTCAGACAGGAAAACTCATCTAATTTTGGAAGAACATGGCATACAATATACAAGTGTGAAAAGTTGGATACCAGTACTTGTCACACTAATTATAAGAAGATTTTTTAAATTGAAATGGTATATTTATGTGACTCTTTTAGGTGTTTCGAAGTAATTAAGAGGCTAAAATAGAATAAAAATTCGAAATAATAAGACCAAAATGATATTTAAATTATATTTTTATCTCAAACAAAATCGAGACTATGTTCAAGAAGAGCATAGATCAATTGACATAGTGTACATTTATAATTAGATATCATAGATATAGAATCTTCCTCCGCTTATATTCTGTATATATGTTTTAAAAAAAAATGCATGATGTTTTACTTCAATCTAAGTTAGATATCCGTGCATGTGTTTCTTACCAAATTCATCTTGTATTCCTCTAATAAATACTGAGCCTTCCAGGGTTTGAACCTGTGGTGCTGGTGTTAAACTGGTTTACACCCAAACAATAAAATTATTACGCCATTGATTTTTTCAGTCTCTATACATAAATAACTGATCAAGAAATAGAATTGAATATATATATATATATATATATATATATATATATGCTTGATTGGGTGAGTTGGATAAGGAATTCTTTTGTATCAACTTAACAAATTTCGTGTTGGTCAAATTGTCAACTTTTTTAACTCTATGGTTTTTTTTTTTTTGAGAAATTTTAACTCTATGTATTAGAACAACTCTAACCAAGACATATATTTTCGAGTTGAGTTAGAATTCACAAATTATGTTAATATCTTATTCTTATGTAGGTTTTTAACGTATATATACCACGTAAATATGTTTTTTTTAAATGCATGACATTTTACAATCTAAATTACATATCTTATTAATGCATGTGTTCTTTATCAAACTCAATCTTATTAATTAATCTTGCACATATAGTTCAAGTTATACTAGGTTAAACAACAAAAAAAAGTAATCAATTCGAGAATCGACCTAACGCATAAAAAATTATAAATTCATAAATGAACTTAAAAGAAAAATTATAACTCAACAAAGAGTAGTTTGGATTGATCGATTCTTTATACACCACTAATTAAAATGGGAGAGGTAAAAGTTTGATTTAAAAAGGAACCAATAGAAACCACACCTACATTTCCAATTATACTATGCTTAAATTAATTAGCTGTATTGAGTTGTTTACTTGTGAAAGAAGAAATTTCAATAAGTTTTATAATATAATTCTAATCGTTACAAAAATAAATAAAATAAAAACATATAGAAAAACTAGAACATTTTTTTTGTGCCTTGTACTTTATTATTGTCATGCATAGAAATAAAATGGGTCAAAATAAAGGGTAAAATGGTAATTAAAAAATAATTTATATCCCCCACGATCTCCCCGTTTATGCGATTAGGTACACAAATACTTTTCCGTTTTGTAGAAAATCTTTGTCCTCTTCGTTTACTCAGACGCGCAAAATATTATCTGCAACTTTTTCCGGTCGACGACGGCGGTACCGGTGAGTTCCTCAACTATATGGATTCATGATTAAATAGACAGCGGCGGCGGCACCGGTGAGTTCGTCAACTATGGAATCGTGATTTAATTAGTTTCACAAAACCTGCAGGCACGTTTTCCGGTCTGCTAATTTCAGACGCGCAACTTTTTTTACGGTGTCGACGACGGCGGCGGCGGCGGCGGCACCGGTGAGTTCGTCAACTATATGGAATCATGATTAATTAGACGTTTCACACAAAACCTGCAGGCACGTTTTCCGATCTGATAATTTATTATACTTCAATGACCACGACTACGAAGCGAGATCGCCGATACGGATTGGACGAGATTGCGCAGCTTGACTCGATGATCTTCGGATCGGAGTTCAGCCCCGATGAGGAGTTTGTTGAGGTGACGATCGATGTGCAAGAAGACAACACGGTCGTGCTTCGAAGTGTCGATACAATCGACGATTCCGTCTCTGGAACGCCGGCCTCGAATTCTCCTTCGACTTCGAGATCTCCGTCGGTGAAGCGGAGTTCGTCGCATCGATTTCGGCAGTTTTCTCTCAGAGCTAAGGCGAAGAACTTCTCGCACGAATTGAGGCGGCTCTCATGGAGTCGGAGTCATGTATCGCGGGAATTCGCAGCGGCATTGTCGAATCTGAACACGAACGGTGCTGTTGAGGTTGAAAACAGAGCGGCGGATCATTCTGCTCTAGCGGCTAGGGATTTGAGGAGGCAACGAGCGCGGCTTGATCGAACTCGATCTTGCGCTGAGAAAGCTCTCCATGGATTACGATTCATAAGCAGAAACAATTGCAACAAATCGACTGGCATCGATTCGTGTACTGAACTTGAGAACAATTTCAATAAGCTTTCCAAGGACGGATTTCTCAGCCGCGCTGATTTCGCACAATGCATAGGTATGTAAGAACAGATCCGTAATCAATCGATTCCAGTACATTTCTTGAGTATTTTGTTTAATCGATTTCTTCGATTTTCGTTTTGATTTGAAATTAGGAATGAAAGATTCAAAAGAGTTTGCTCTGGAGCTGTTCGATTCTCTGAGTCGGCGGCGGAGACTCGATAACTCCGATCAAATTAGTCGAGACGAGCTGTTCGAGTTTTGGATGCAAATTACAGATCAAAGTTTCGATTCCAGACTCCAAATCTTCTTCGGCATGTAAGCATATTCCATTACCTATGATCATGTTCTTGATTTTCTTCTCATAAAATGATCATTATATTTTATCCTCCCTTAATTAGTGTATGCAGAAAAATGTATATTGTTTTCGTAGCAGTTAGCACATCGATTATTTTTATTTTTTTCTATTAATATTTAACGAATTCCTTTTTTAAACAGCAAATTATTTCGGGTTAAATTACCATTTTTATCTTTGTACATCTGAACTTTCGAATTCTGGTATATGTTGTATTAAAAACTCTTAAAATTGACATTTCAAAAAAAAAAAAAAAAAAAACTCTTAAAGTTGATAGGTTATTGTTAATTTTTCTTTTAAAAATTATTCTATTTCTCTAACAATTTTAAAAATATGTCCACAACAAAAATATATAGACCATTTTAAGTAAATAGAAAGTAGAAGACCTAGTATTTTAACCTTTCTACTGAACTAAAAGTTGATAAATCAATTAGCCATTGTTTTGTTTATAATTTTTTTTTTTCTGTTTTTTAAATTAGGTTTTTTCTGTTATATTTCTTGGCTTTTAAATCTGAAACTAACCTTTTAAGCCAAAATTGCAATACATGGTTTTCATTACTTTTAAGTTCAGGTTTGTATATATATATATTTTTTTTTTTTTTTGAGATTATAACAACGGGGTGGGAGAGACTCGAACCCAAGACCTCCAAATCATTAGATGTACATTGATACCGCTTGAGCTATTGCTCGGTTGGCTTGGTTTGTATTTTAAAACTACGAGGGTAAACCTTCTTTTATAATTATTTTGCTTTTTTTTTTCTTCTGAAATTTAAACCTATCATATTATTCCAATATATGATTTTTATTATTTTGATATTTATAATTTTACTTTTTTTTTAAAATCAAATAAAAAATTGAAACCTAAAAAATAATTTATAAACATTTTTTTAGTTTATGAAATCTAATTAGAAAAGATGAAATCATAGTCGAAGAAATATAAGATGAAATAAAAAGACAATGGTTAAACAAATAGTCTTAGAAATAACACAATTATTGATACCTTTTAAATAATTATACATCTTAGGGTCGACAAGAACGAAGATGGTCATGTCACGGAGGAAGAAGTTAAAGAGGTAAAATTTCTATTTCTTAACCACTTCTCCAACTCATTGATTTTTTATGCTTATTGTATTTTTAGCAATTAAATAATGACTCAAGTCCAAAGGCCAGCTCGTTCTTTTTTCTGTTATATAAAAATTATACGTGCATGATAAGATTATGAAGAAAAAATTAAATGATTAAAAAATTCATGTATTTTGAGCTACACAAAAGTGGAATGATGTCACTTTAATTGATTAGCATTGTTACCACGCTCCGTAGCTAAAATACAGCCAGGTGTGTATTTTATTTTATTTATTTTTATGAATCGGCCAACTCTAATTGGTCTTGATTTCAACTTTATATTATCAGCATTTTTTATATAACCAAACTTCAACTAAAAGATTAACCAAAAGTGAGTCCTGGTTGGTGGGGATTTGGTAAGCTTTTTTTTTATTGAAGTCCTGAATAATTTATAAAGTGAATGCCATTGACATTCGTTTAAAAATAAAAGAAAATAAATTAACAACACACCATCTGTTCTGACTTTTTCTTCCATTTTGTGAACTCTTATGCCTCAATTGGGAAGTAGGAGAAATAACATCTTCTTCAAATAAACAAGAAAAAAGGAAGCTTCTCTAAAATTTACTTGGACTCGACCCAAAATCGTGACCAATAAAAAAAAGAAAAACAAAAAAAAAGAAACATTCTAACAAAGAAAAAAAGGAACTTCAACTAACAACTTCAACTCTGAAAAAAAAACAAACAATATTTTTCTAATATTTTAGAAGTTGTCAGATGTGACATTTGTATTGATTGACCTTGATATTCCATTATTACTATGCTAAAATAATTATGAATGGCCGTTTTCGTCATTGTTTAAAGATTGGGTTTGAATGTTACCCAAAAAAATTGATTGAGATTGAGTTTTTTTTTTTCTACAATTACTTAATTAGAAGTTTCATTACAAAGTTAATAAATTTGGGTTAGAGTGGAGCTTCTAAGGGAGATTAATTTGGGATTTTAAATCTAATCAAAATATGCAATTAAATTTATATTTTTTTGATTATGTTAATTCGAAGGTTAAGAAAGAACTATATAAATTCTGACCGATGTAGCTAACTTACCGTTAGTAAACCGACTATGTAAACCATTTTGTTTTGACTTATTTATAAAAAAAATTTAATGTTGTTTGGTTTTTCATACTAATCATAATCTGATTTTATAAATTTCCACCGAGAATCCTAAGTATTTTTTTGTTCAAGTACTTGTCTAACGTTTTGAACCTCGATTTGGTAGATTATCATGCTAAGCGCATCAGCCAACAAGCTTTGTAGACTTAAAGAACAAGCAGAGGAATATGCGGCCTTAATCATGGAGGAATTAGACCCAGAAAAACTAGGCTATATCGAGGTTTGTCTTCTCTTTTAAATTTATCGGTGTTGTAGCTTGCTGACACTAATTCTTAAAATTGTGATTAAGATTTCATTAAAAGAAAAATAAATTTTGTCAAAAACTTAGTCTATATATTTGTTTAGGTCAAATAATAAGAGAAAAACTTGGATACTTCTTAAGATGAAGTACTTATTACATATTTCTCATTATTTGTGAGGATAATAATGTGTCACATCTTTGATATATCAATTTTTTTTATTAGATGAATAATCTTTTTTTATATAATTTTTAAGGCATTTTTTATATATTTAGGGCATGTTTGGCTTTGAGAGGATGAGTTGGGTTGGGTTGGGTTAGGTTGGGATGAGAAGAGAAGAGAAGAGAAGAGAAGATAAGTGAAATAAGTTTATGTTTGGGGGAAGGAAAGAAAAGATAAAATTATGTTTGATGTGATGGA
>JBBMEF010031325.1:0-15825 GCA_037832685.1 Sicyos baderoa | reverse complement strand
GCCAACACAACGTTGGTGAACCACGTAAATCTGTGTGTTTTTCTGCTCTTCTCTTCTCTTTACGTTTTCTTTATCTTTGATTGTCGATTGTTTGGTGTCCGTTTCATAACATGAAGTCTTGGGTTCGAGTTTTCTCAGCTCCTAATTGTTGTAAAAAAAAAAATAAAAAGTATATTTACCATTAATGAATTTTTACTTTCTTTCTTTTCATGTGAAGTTTGGGTAGGCCCTAGGGCTAACATGTAAGGTGAAAATAAGGATGTATCAATAAAATTCTCTACCTTTCAAAGCTTATAGCTCTAAAGTTTTCATTAAAGTGATGATATAGAATACATACTCTCCACTCTATGTTCTATGAGTAGTGGTGAATGTCGATATCCAACGTTAATGATAAAGACGTTCGATAAATCACCATATATATAATCTATACCTTTTATGTTTATTTTAAAGGCTCTAAGTTATTATAGCTTTATAGTTTAAAGGATTGGAGATTTTAAATGTGAATTTTTCAATATATATTACACCAAGTATAATACTTTAATTAAAGTATTATAAAAAAAAAAAAAACTAAAAAACTAAAAAACTAATCTCATGACCACAAACTCTACAATAAAATGGCTCTTGATTAAAATTTGTTGATATTTAAAAAGAAAGCTTGGAGTTAATGAAAGGGCAATTTAATATATATAATTTTAATTGATTTTAAAAAATTATAAATAGAGGTAAATGATTAATAAATAATAATAATAATAATCTCGATATCTCTCTATTTGTAATATAAAAGTAGAGAAGTACTCAAAATTCTTAATACAAACCCGAGTCATATTTACTCATCTTTATAATCAAATATTTTTATTTTTCTTTATTTATTTTTTTTAATTCAAAAAATGTAGAACGATAAAAGTGGTAAATATGACTTGAGTACTTAAATATTACTTGTAAAAGTATATGATATAGAAAGGCAATATAAAAAAAAGAATCAAACTCCATCAATTGGATTTTCCAATTTCTCCTCTTCTTTCTTTGCACCTCTTAGGTGGAGGGGAGCTTTCATACCTCTATTTCAACAACCATCTTGTTTTAATTAAAATGGAATGGAAGATATTTTACAAAAGGAAAAAAAAAAAAAAAAGGAAAAGAATAATTAGATCCCAATACATTATCTAAATACCTAACTCAAATAATATAAATATGAATTAAATAAAAACAAAAACAAAATACCTCAACCAAAATATAGATGGAAAGTTAAGAATCTATTCTTTATGATTTTAAAATTAGATTTTAGTCATATAATTGAGAGAAAATGATTATGATTTTAAAAACAATAATATAGTACATGTATCATTTTGAAAACATAACTCATATCGTTTTGATTTATAAATATATGATAATATAAAATGAAGTAATTTTTTGTTACATCAATTCTTTAACTCTTATGACTAACAAACAAATAGTTAATTTTAATGCATTTAACTCATCAATAATTATGATGTCTTTTTTTTTTTTAATCTTATCAAAATATTAGACTAAATTCTAGTTTTCAATACTCCATTTTGTAAATTTTAATTTTCTTCCCTACAAAAGATTAAATTATTATTTTTGTAAGGAAAACTACATTTCTAATTTTAATTTTTTTAGGTTTCAAAATTGAATCTGTGTACTCTTAATATCTTAATATTTTAATATTTTAATAATATTATCGAATGGATCCGTTATATGGTTTGGTGTTAACCTATTTTCATCAACAATCCTGAGTTCGATCTCAATCATTGAGATATATACGTTGTTCCTCAATTTGAATTTAAAAAAAAAAAACAAACATTATTAAAATGCTTTGTAGAGTAAAACTTCAATTTATCAATTTTAAAAATAGATATACATTTTCTTTTATGAAACAACTCTACATTTCGGTGACATCACCATTAAATACCACAAAAAAATTATATAACTTTGAGTAGTTTATACTTCTCTACTAATTCACGTACAGAAGAGTTTTATTATAATTATTGTCATTATATAATATATATATATATATATATTTATTTATTTATTTAACCTGATTTTATGATGTTAAAAAGAAGTGGAGAGAAAGAAAGGTCGGTTTGCCGAGGTGCTTAAAACCTCCACCATCGTTATCACTTTCATGAATTTGTGTGTGACAAAACGAGAGAGAGAGGCGCAGCGAAACGAAGCCATTAAAACAACCGTGTGTTTATCTCCTCCTTTCCCTTCTCTTCCCCCCCTCAATTTTCTCGATCCTTTACCGATTTCTTCTTCTAATTACATGCATTTTCCTTTTCGATTGCGTAACCTGTGATTCCTGTTACTTCTCTTCGTTCAATGATCAGTTTCTCTGTTTTTTCTGTTCCTAATTGGCCTTTTATTCGTGGGTTTTGTTGTGAGTTCTCTTCTCTCCCTTTGATCTTATTTTGCGTTTTTTGCTTGGTGGGTTCTGTTTTTGCTCTCTTTTCTCAAATGGGTTTTATGGGAATGCTGTGGTTTCTCGCCCTTTGTTCATATTTTGCGTTTTTGCTTGGTGGGTTTTGTTTTTGCTCTCTTTTCTCAAATGGGTTTTATGGGAATGTTGTGATTTCTCGCCCTTTGTTCATATTTTGCGTTTTTGCTTTGTGGGTTCTGTTTAATATGGTTTTTTTAATTAGCGTATTCCTTTCTTTGTTTCTTTCAATAAGTTGCTTTGATTCCCCCTTTAACGCAAATGCATTCTTTCTACAGCTTCTGTTCATCGGCTAGATTCTTCCATTTCATTTGCAGAGAAATAGATTGTTGTGTCTAACCAGCAGCAGCGAAATATGGATGAATTTGATTACATGGCTGGTGGGCATGATATGGTTGATGAAATTGATGATGGGGGCGATGGAGAATTGGGTGAAAACGAATTCGACATGGTTTGTTTTTCTTTTATTTCCATCTGTTTTAGCCCTTTATTGGCTTGTAATTAACATAGATCTTCGTATTTCATTGCAGCTTACCAAATCGGTAGATACGTCATCGGCCCTTGCGAGGAAGGGACTTGACATTCAAGGTATTCCATGGGATAATTTGAACATTACCCGTGAAAAGTACCGGTTGACAAGGCTTGAACAGTATAAAAATTATGAAAATATTCCTTCATCCGGAGCAGCTGCTGATAAGGTATGAATTGTGATGAAACTGTTGATGTTTTCCTTTTGAACCTTTATGGGGTTCAAGGTTGCTTGAGGGCCTGTCATGGCCTTATCGATTTTGGAAGTTCTTACACAAACAATGTAGTAATTGTATTTGTCTTTCTAGGAATGCAAAGCAATGGAGAAAGGAGGGAACTACTATGAGTTCTTTCATAATACCAGGCTGGTTAAGCCTACTATCTTGCACTTTCAGGTATTGCAACTGAAATGGTTCAAATCACCCTTTTCTACTCTTTATTACTATAACGAACATAAGTTTGTGCAATATTTAATTTCTATAGAATAGTTCGTCACCGAGTGGCGGCCTTGTTGGTAGAGGTTTGGGTCTCTAAAATATTCTCAGGTCTCAGGTTCAAAATCCGTGAGTGATCTTAATCTTAGAATCTCTTGTCGTCTCTCTCTTTGGGCCTTGGGATGAGTGTAGGTGTCCCGGGTATGTAGTAGGGCAATGTTTCAATTCTCCGTTATAAAAATACTTCTAAAATACCTTCGTATCAAGTGTTGTATTTCACAAGTCTATGCATACCTGCCAACAAGAGCAGAACCAAGTGGCATAAAGTGTATGCATATGATAAAAGGTCCTGAGTTTGAATTTCTCCACCCTATTGTTGTTGAACTAAAAAAACAAGTCTATGCATATGAGCATATCCATCCTTAACCAATCCCTGGACCACTTGAATACTGTGTCATAGTAGTGGTATTGTTGGTAGTCCATTCTTGGTAATTTATATTTTATAATTGTTCTCAAATGATATATGGACTACTTTTTGTGCTAAATGGTCTGTTTATTTGTTAGATTTTATTTTAATTGTGTCCATGACTGGCAACTGGACAGACTGCCCATTATAAAATATAGAATTCTGAAGTGAATTTCTTGTTTTCCTGGGCCTATATACCCTCTTCTTGATTTCTTTGGAGGAAATAATTTATTTACTTTTGTTTTGCAGCTAAGGAACTTGGTCTGGGCAACTTCAAAACACGATGTCTATTTGATGTCGAACTATTCTGTCATGCACTGGTCTTCTTTAACTGGCAACTTATCTGAAATCCTCAATTTTTCTGGACATATAGCTCCTACAGAGGTAGGTATCACACTTATTCCTATTGTTTTGTCATATTTTAACGAATTAGATACTGGGAGAGATTAAAGGCCAATATATAGGCATTGCCTCAAGGATACAAATCAAGATTTCATGTATGAAAAGGATTATTGATATACATCTTTCGTCCATTGAAAATAACACTTTCCAGTTTCAAGGATACAAATCAAGATTCTATTTTTAATCATGTTTTTATTGCTCTCGTTGTTGATGGTATAGAAACATTTGCACATTTTCAGTGATGTAGCTGCTACATCTTTTCATGTCTATTTTTCAATGCACTTGTTCTTACTTATTGGTTATCGTATTGCTTCGCCCCCTCTTTTTTTTTCTTCTGTTGATGGGATCCATTATTAAGGGTTGGAAGTAGGAGTCAAGGTTCATGTGATTGTTATGTCTTACTTTCCTATGCCTTCTGTAATTAGTTTATTTATGCCTGTCCATGCAGAAACATGCTGGAAGTTTATTAGAGGGTTTTACGCAAACTCAAATTAGCACACTTGCAGTCAAGGAGAATTTTCTTGTCGCAGGTGGATTCCAAGGAGAACTTACTTGTAAGGTCAGCACATAGCTAGTGACCTTTAGCACATTTTCTCTTGTTGGGTTATTAAATTTTGTTAGTTCATCCAACTCCTGGATAAGATCATTGATTGTTGTTATACCAGTGAACTTCAATCCGCCTGCTTATATTCACGGTGTCGCACATCATATCAGTCCTATTTTTCATGTTGTGAAAATTTTCTATTTATCCTAGATATTTGTAATTCATTGGTTTGGTTAATTAGTGCAATTTGAGAGGAATGATGGTGAAATGAAGTGAGTGATTGAAGTCTTGTTTGAGACTGAGAGGACTGATGGCAATTTCATATTTGACATTTTTTTTGTGTCTCTCATTAAATGAGCTCCAAAATTTACAATCTATATGTTGTAATGTTTATAATTTCCACGGTTCAGTTAATTTGAGCAAGGGGAGAGGAAATCTGTCCATTTGATATTGCCATTTTGTGACATGATCATGGGGAATTTACTATCATGAAAAAAAATGTTTGCCTTTTGTTTCATTTAATGATAATTGCACATGAAGGTACAAATTGTTATTACAGCTATTTGTTTTAAGAAAGTAGAGTAAAGTATTATTTGGATAAGTGCCTTTATCTTCAGACCATATTGTATCAATAGCTTTGTTGATTTCTGCAGCGTTTGGATAAACAAGGAGTAAGCTTCTGCACTCGCACTACGCATGATGATAATGCCATTACAAATGCTATTGAAATATATGACAGCATGAGGTACATTTTAACCCTTTGACTGAGTGTTGTTTGCCTGGAGTATGTTTATGTACATGAATTCAAACTGATATGTTCATTTTTGCAGTGGTGAATTACATTTCATGGCAGCAAATAATGATTGCAGCATGAGAGAGTATGACATGGAGAGGTTTCAGCTTTTGAATCACTTCCATTTTCCTTGGCCAGTAAATGTATGTCTCTTCCAGATTTTACATGAATGATTGGGTCTATCATTTCTCCACCAATTTTTTTTCTATTACATGAATATATGACTGCTTACTAATTGGTGGTGCCAACCATCATGGGTTGACCTAGTGATCAAGAAGGTCTTGACCTTGGGGAACCAATCGGCTATGAATCAATTTATGGTGGTCACCTATCTCAGAGTTAATTTTCTTGACAACCGAATGTTGTAGGGTCAGGTGGTGGTGGGATTGTTTCGTGTGAATAGTCGCGATGTGCGTAAATTGGACCAAATACTCGCGGATAAAAAAAAAAAAAAAAAAAGAGAGAAAAAGAAAAATAAGAGTTTGTGAAGGGATTGAAGATATTGTGAGGAGAGGTGGTCCCTTGTTAGGTTAAATGCATCCTAGTGACATGTCTTTTTGTAATTACTCTCTTGGTTTGGTCTATTTAGGTTGGACCCCTTTTAGGCTTGAGACGGTCTGGCGTGGTGTTTGGTTTTTTGTATGTCCTTTAGTATTTTTTTCATTTATTTTCAACAAAAGCCTAGCTCAGACTCCAGCTTCTGCTTTCTCCGCTGCTTTAGCTTTCCTGGATTAAGCCAATTCGGGTTACTCAGCTAGTGGGTCTCATCAAAAATAAAATAATATATGAAATGCAACAATAAATAGTATACAATTTAGCTTTTTGTTAAGACATGAATTATGTAAATGTTCAGGGGAGAGATTATAATGACTCTTAGTTTTTATTCTATTGCTGCAGCATACATCAGTGAGCCCAGACCGCAGGCTTACCCTTGTTGTTGGGGATCACACCGATGGACTGATTGTCGATTCACGAAATGGAACGGTAAGGAAGTTTCTATCTCACGCGGATTAAACCCTGTCATAATCTTGAGTGTTTGAATCATGTAGGACATTGACAATTGACATCATGTATTGTAATATATTTCAGACTATAGGCACGGTAGTTGGTCATCGAGATTACTCCTTTGCTTCGGCTTGGCACCTGGATGGTCGCATGTTTGCTACCGGGAATCAAGACAAGACATGTCGAGTATGGGATATAAGGAAGTTCTCATCACCAGTTGCAGTTCTGAAGGGACATATTGGTGCTGCTCGATCGATTCGCTTTTCATCTGACGGTCAGTTCATGGTGGTTGCTGAACCTGCAGATTTTGTACATGTGTATAGCACGAGTGCTGATTACAAAAAGAGACAAGAGATCGATTTCTTCGGTGAGATCTCAGGGGTGTCGTTGAGCCCAGACGACGAGTCTCTGTACATAGGAATATGGGATAGGACATATGCAAGCTTACTACAATATAACAGGAGGCATAGTTATGGATATATTGATTCATTCTTGTAGTCACTCTAACAAAAGGTAAGAAGAAAGTGGGGGTTTAGAACAAGTATTTGGTAGGAAAAGATAAAAAGTGGTTTATCTTCTTATGTCAAGCTACTAAAAATATGTGACAGACTTGAAGTAAGTATTCTTGGTTGGAACTGTTTTGGAAGTTGTATATAAGAGATGTGTGTTGTTTTTGTATGTTTCATGCTTATTTGGGAATGGTAAATGATTGGCTGCCTGGTGATTTGATTACTTTAGTAATGTTTCATTAGCTAAAATGGGTTTTTATGGGAAATTTTGAGAACGTTCGGGTCCGTTTACACTTTTCATAGATTATGAGTCTTAAATAGTTTATCGAAGTTAAAATAAGCTTCTTTTTTTTAGTGATAGAAATTAATCTTGAATTCGTTTTGTACATTGTTAGAGAATATGGTTAGATTACATAGTATTTGGGATGAATATGCCTGGTATTGTGCGGTTGGAATATTTGATGATTTTCTTGATGGGACTCAATGATTTTTTCGCATACTCACAAATTCTCCAGTCTTTACTCGATTGTTAATCAGAATGCTAAAACTGCAGAATCCCGCAAAGACCACCTATTTTGTATCCATTGTGGTCGAATTTGCCATATCATTAATCGTTGTTATCATCTTCATAGTTTCTTGCTAGGTAATCGTCCAAGAAAGTTTGTGCATCAATATAGGAAACAATAAACCTTAAGTACTATTGATTTTTTTACAAAATTTCATATTAGTACTAATAAATTAATAATAAGAGTATTGATTGTGTTGATTTGGTTGAATGAAAGTGATTTGTTTTTTCTAAAAAGAAAATAATAATAATTAATTGAATTCCTTTGGAAATGAAAGGATAAAGTGGAGAAAGAAGTTAAAGGTGAATGATACTTTGGGTTAGGGCCATGCCCTTGTTTGTGTCGTATCAAATCAAGAATCTCTCTCAAATTATTTGCCCAATCAACCCCTTCCTCTCCCAATGGAATGCCACGTGGAAAATTTCGAAGTAGCCAATAAAAACCTAAATAAAATAAAAAATAAAAAATGTACAACTTTAAGCAATTTAAAAAAAAAAAATACTCAAAGTTTTCCCCTCCAAAATCATCAATGAATGGTTAATTTTCCTTTTTAAACAAAAACAATTGTGAAATGAATTCCGAGGGGTAAAATTCCCCTTGGTATCAAATTTTCTTTTTTTTAGATTAACTCGTGGTCGACACTTTAATGTTGCTGAACAATTGTTGGTATGAGATAAATTATTTTAGTTTCCATGTCATCATTATAAATAAATTAGTAAAGAAAGATTCACAAAATTTAAGAAGAATATATGAAAATTGTTATTGAGAAAATCAATCTCTGCCAAAGTTTGTAAAGTTCAAAAGTATTCTTAACTTAAAAATAATAATAAATAAATAATATCGTTGTCATTAATTTTGAATAAAAATTATTAAAATTGATTTGAAAAATACCCTCAAATTTTAAATATGTTTAAAAAATATCCTTTTAACTTTAAAAATGTTTGAAAAAATCCTTACTATCAAAATTTGAATTAAAATTGTTTAGTTTAATTTGAATAATATATTTTTAACTTTTCACAATATTAAAAATATTTTTACTTGAAAATGATTATTTTTCTTTGCTTATATTTTTTTTCCTCCGTGAAAATTAATATTTAAAATGTGATAGTAACAATTTTATCAAGTAAATTTAATGAATTTAATATTCATAACCATGACCAGAACCTCTTTCATAACTCTTCAAAGATGGAAAAGACAAAATTATTGTTCGGACTACTTTAAAATTTAAATGGATATGTTCACTATTTATTCAATTATTTTTTATAAAAAAAAATAAAGATAATCTAACATGGTTTTACTTTGCGAAATCTATTTATAGCTTCAATTATTTGCATAATTTAACTACCCAAATATTTGAAATTTAATGTCCAACTTTATGATGAAAAATAAATTATCATTAATCTACATATTGCTTTTAAATTTATTTTTGTTGTTTATTATTGCATCAACTGTAATATTAGAATTTTGAGTACATTTGTAACTAAACTTGAAAATTTAAAGCATCTTACAACTCCCACCAAAATTATCTAAAAAAATTACTTGGGAATTCTAAAAATGGTAAAATATTTATATTTGTATCACAAAATCAAAACTAATTCATTTATAGCAGAATATCTAAATTCAGTTTCATCTCTGTTAATTTCTATTAGTGATAGAATTGGATAGACTTAAACTTGATCTGCTTGATTTTTCTACTAGTGATAGAATTTCAAATTGAGTTCTATTACTAATACAATGTGATAGAAATTAATCTTTTATAAATGAAATATTTTAGAAATTGTGCTATAAATATGATACAAGAGGTATAATGTGATATTGATGGTAAATCTCTTTAAAAAAATGTATAGATACAGAAAGGTCAGTAGCTCAATAATTTTTGTAAACCAATTCAACCCGTGCCAGTATACGTAGTCTCCTCACCGAGAGAAAGAGAGGGGTTTGTTTGGCGACATGGTTAATAAAACCTCCACATCGTTTATCAGTTGACTAAGAGAAAGAGAGACTCTCCTCCTTTCCCCTTCGCATCATCCCTCAATTTCCCCTTCACAAGGTTGGTTGGTTCCTATTAGATTCTCCTATTTTTTCGATTTTTTCTGGGTATGATTCTCTTGTTACTTCTGTTTTTGCCCTTTTGTCAAATGGGTTTTATGGGATTGTTGTGATTTCATATTTTGCGTTTTTTTTTGCTTGGTGGGTTCTGTTTTTTGCTCTTTGATCATATGGGTTTTATGGGAATGTTGTGATTTCTTGTGTTTTTCTTTGGTGGGTTCAGTTTAATATGGTTTCTTAGCGTATTCCTATGATCCACCCTTTTTCTGCTCTGGTTCTCCATCAACGCAAATGCATTACTTCATTTGATTTGCAGAGAAATAGATTGTTGAGGACTGCATAAGCAGCGAAACATGGATGCATTTGATCACATAGCTGGTGGGCATGATATGGGTGATGAAATCGATGATGAGGACGATGTAGAATTGGGTGACAACGAAGTTGACATGGTTTGTTATAGAGCCCTTTGTTGGCTACTAATTAACATATGTGTGACCTTTCGACACTAAGATCTTCCTATTTCATTGCAGCTTACCAAATCGGTAGATACGTCGTTGGCCCTTGCGAGGAAGGAACTTGACATTCAAGGTATACCATGGGATAATTTGAGCATTACCCGTGAAAAGTACCGGTTGCAAAGGCTTGAACAGTACAGAAATTATGAAAATATTCCTTCATCCGGAGCAGCCGTTGATGAGGTATGGTTTGTGATGAAGCTATTGATGTTTTCCTTCCGAGGGCTGTCTTATCGATTTCGGAAGTTCTTACACAAACAATGTAGTAATTGTATTTGTCTTTCTAGGAACGCAAAGCTGTGGAGAAAGGAGGGAACTACTATGAGTTCTTTCACAATGCAAGACTGGTTAAGCCTACTATCTTGCACTTTCAGGTATTGCAACTGAAATTGTTCAAATCTCCCTTTTCTACTCTTTATTATTATAATGAACATAAGTTGGAACAATATTTGACACTTTCTGCAGGGTAGTTAGTCCTTTCTCATTCTAAAATGCCTTGGTATCCAAGTTTTGTCTTTCACAAGTCTATGGACATTTGCCGACATTAAGTGTATGCTTATGACGTCCAAGAGGTCATTTCATGTGTTCGAATCCTCCCACCCTAATTGTTGTTGAACTAAATTAACAAGTCTATGCATTTGACCGCTTGCATACTAAGTCATACTAATTGTGTAGTTGGTAGTCCCCAAGGGGTGGCCTCATTGGTAGAGACTTCGGGTCTCCAATGCTCCCTTGGAGGTCCTAGGTTCCCTTGGAGGCCCTTGGTGGTCTCCCGAGTTTGGGTCTCAGGATGGGTGGGTGCCCCGTGTATGTAGTGTGGTGAAACTTCGATTCCCGGTTATCAATATATATATATGCCCACACACACATACATATACACGTAGATGGTAATTTATATATGGACAACTTTCTGTATTAAATGGTCTGTTTATTTATCAGATTTTATTTTAATCGTTTCCATGTCTGGCTACTGGACAGACTGCCCATGATAAAATAAATTGAATTATGATGTGAATTCCTTATTTTTCCAACAATTTAGGCCCTGTTTGATAACCATTTTTTTTTTTTTTTTATGGTTTTTGAAATTTAAGCCTATTCTCTCCCAAATTTTCTACCATGTGATCCACCCTTCCTACAATATATCCATTATTCCTTAAGAAAGTAGGTGAATACTAACCAACTTTTAAAAACAAAAACAAACTTTTAGAAGCTACTTTTTTTTGTTTTCAAATTTGGTTTGGTTTCTATAAATATTGGTGAGAGGTAGATATCCAAGTAAGAAAAAACATATAGTAATTAGACTTAAATTTCAAAAACCAAAAATAAAAAACCAAATGGTTATTAAATAGGGCCTTAGTTGCTATTGTTGGGTTCTTGGCCTATATCCTCTTACCGAGTGCTTTTGAGGAAGAAATTTTTACTTACTTTCGTCTTGCATTGCAGCTAAGGAACTTGGTCTGGGCAACTTCAAAACACGATGTCTATTTGATGTCCGACCATTCTGTCATGCACTGGTCTTCTTTAACTGGCAACTTATCTGAAATCCTCAATTTTTCTGGACTTATAGTTCCTACAGAGGTAGGTAACACACTTATTCTTATGCTTCATCATATTTTAACAAATTAGAGAGAGTGGAAGCGAGTCGAAGGCCAGCATATAGGATTGCTTCTGATATTTCTCTTATCAAAATCGGCCCACTTGATAACATAATTGTGGGATGGGATTAACTTACACATTAGGTTTATACTATGAGAGTTCAGGTATTAAAATGATTAATGTACATCTTTTCATGTCTATTGTTAAGTAATTGGTTTTTGTATGCCTGTCCATGCAGAAACATGCTGGAAGTTTATTAGAGGGTTTTAGACAAACTCATATTAGCACACTTGCAGTCAAGGAGAATTTTCTTGTTGCAGGTGGATTCCAAGGAGAGCTTACTTGTAAGGTCAGCCCATAACTAGTGATTTTAGCACATTTTCTCATGTTGGGTTTTTAAATTTTGTTGGTTCATCCAACTCCTGGATAAGATCATTGATTGTTGTTATACTAGTGAACTTCAATCTGCTCATCAAATCAGTCCTATTTTTTATGTTATGAAAAGTTTGCTATTTATCCTAAATATTTGTATTTCATTGGTTTGGTTAATTTGAGAAGAATGATGGTGAAATGAAGTGAGTGATTAAAGTCTTGGAAAAATGAAGTGACTTCTTTGAGAGGACTGATGGCAATTTCATACTTGACATTTTGTTTGTGTCTCATTAAATGAGCTCCAAAATTTACAATCTATATGTTGTAATGTTTATAACTTCCACGGTTCAGTTTATTGAGCAATGTGAGAGTAAATATGTCAATTTGATATTGCCATTTTGTGACATGATCGTGGTGAATTTACTAACTTATGGAAAGAAAAAAAAAGCTCCTTTTGTTTCATTTAATTATGATAGCACATGCAAGTACAAATTGTCATTACTTCATTTTCAGTTCAGTTCAAGTTAATGAAATCTTGAAGCAACTATTTGTTTTAGAAAGTATTATTTGGATAAGTGGCTTTATCTTCAGATCATATTGTATTTGTTATGAAATCGGCAATCAATAATTGATATGAGAGACGTAAACCAGATAAATACGATGAACGTGAAAGAAGAAACCAGAAATAACACACGGATTTATGTGATTCACTAACGTTGTGTTAGCTAGTCCACGGGCAGAGAGAGAGAACAATTTTATTCAGGGGAGGTGTCGGATTACAGAGTTTTCAGAATAATGAATGTCATAAATGGCTGGGGTTTAATTTGGGCTTATAGCGAGACTTCTGACTAACTAATCGCAGGGCATTAATGCGTTCAAGGCATAATACAACAGTATTAATAGCTTTGTTCGTTCCTGCAGCGTTTGGATAAACAAGGAGTAAGCTTCTGCACTCGCAGTACACATGATCATAATGCCATTACAAATGCTATTGAAATATATGATAACATGAGGTACTTTTTAGCCCCTTGTCTGAGTGTTGTTTGCCTGGAGTATGTTTATGTACATGAATTATAACTGATATGTTTATTTTTGCAGTGGTGAATTACATTTCATGGCAGCAAATAATGATTGCAGCGTGAGAGAGTATGACATGGAGAGGTTTCAGCTTTTGAATCACTTCCATTTTCCTTGGCCAGTAAATGTATGTCTCTTCCAGATTTTACATGAATGATTGGGTCTATGTCCCCAAACTTACATTTCTCCACCAATTTCTTATATTACCTGAATATATGACTGCTTACTAACCGGTGGTGCCGACCATTTAACCTACTGGTCAAGAGGGTCTTGGGAAATTAAAGGGCGGATTCATTTCATGGTAGTCACCTATCTTGGAGTTATTTTTCTAAAGACTTTCTAGGACTGCCCTGCTTGCAATAGTGAATCACTGTGAATGTAGTCCCTTGTTAGGTTAAATGCATCCCAGTGACCAAGTCTTCTTGTAATTACTCTCTTGGTTGGGTCTATTTAGATTGGACCCCCTTTTGTGTTGGAAACGGTCTGACTTGGTTTGGTTTTTTGTATGTCCTTGAGTATTTTTTCATTTATTTTCAACAAAAGTCATTTTCTCATTAAAAATAAATAAAATATGAAATGCAACAATAAATAGTATATTTAAGAATATGGCTTTTTGTTAAGACATGAATTGTGTGAAAAGATAGTATAATGATTCTTAGTTTTTATTCTATTGCTGCAGCATACATCAGTGAGTCCAGACCGCAAGCTTACCGTTGTTGTTGGGGATCACCCCGATGGACTGATTGTCGATTCACGAAACGGAACGGTAAGGAAGTTTCTATGTCAGGCAGATTGAACCCTGTCATAATTTTGATTATTTGAATCATGTATAGTGTTTAGGATCTGTACGCAACTAAACAAGTTGGTCTGTCCGTATTAGGCTTATAACCAGTCAGTGACATTGACAACTGACATCATGTATTGTAATGTATTTCAGGCTATAGGCACGGTTGTTGGTCATCGAGATTACTCCTTCGCTTCGGCTTGGCACCCAGATGGTTACATGTTTGCTACCGGAAATCAAGACAAGACATGCCGAGTATGGGATATAAGGAAGTTTTCAACACCAGTCACAGTTCTGAAGGGACATATTGGTGCTGCTCGATCGATTCGTTTTTCATCTGACGGTCAGTTCATGGTGGTTGCTGAACCTGCAGATTTTGTACATGTGTATAGCACGAGTGCCGATTATAAAAAGAGACAAGAGATCGACTTCTTCGGAGAGATCTCGGGGGTGTCGTTGAGTCCAGATGACGAGTCCCTGTACATAGGAATATCGGATAGGACATATGCAGGCTTACTACAATATAACAGGAGGCAATTTGTGGACAAGGTTGTTAACTTGTGAAACGGAACGTGTATCGAAGTCTAATTTTAATGTATCGTGTATCGTAATATAACGTGTATTGTAAGTTTCAATTATATAAATATATAGTGGTTTATCTTCTTATGTCATGCTACCAAAAATATGAGACGGACTTGAAGCAAGTATTCTTGGTTGGAACTATTTTTGAAGTTGTATATAAGAGATGTGTGTTGCTTTGTATGTTTCATGCTTATTTGAGAATGGTAAAGGATTGGCTGCCTGGTGATTTGATTATTTTAGTAATGTTTCGTTAGCTAAAATGGGTTTTTATGGGAAATTTCGAGAACGTTCGGGTCAGTTTACACGTATTTCGAAAAAATATAATTTTCGAAAGACTTTTTCTCTTCAGTGTTTTGTTTTGGATGATCAACATGTGTTTTAAGATTCTTTAACAAAATTAATATGGATTATGAGTGTCATTTAGTTTATCGAGCTTAAAATAAGCTACTTTATTTTAGGGATAGAAACTAGACATCAATGTAGGAAACAATAAATCTTTTTTTGATACAACAATATTGGAGGAGGGGGAATTCGAACCTTTAAATTCATGTTTACTAAGTCTACAAGATGTCAGGTAGAGCTATGCTACTTTTGGCAGGAAACAATAAACCTTAAGTACTATTAAATTAGTTACATAAATTCATATTAGTACTATTAAACTAATAATGATAGTAGGAGAATTTTAAGCACTGAACAGTAATTAGGAAAGAATCTTAATCGTGGTTTTCTTTTCCTATATATCATTTTATTTTATTTTTTTTATAGAGATTATAAATCATTTAACCATATTTATGAAAGTGGTACTAATATCTCTTTTCATCTCATAATTATAAATATAGGTAAATTTGAAAAGTATTAATATCTATAATTATTAATATATTTCAATGTTGTTTTATAAATACTCTTTTATTTTATATATGTGACTCCTCGGACCAGTTTAGCTAGTTTTTGGGCATCTCAACAAATGTTATTTGACATATGGTCTGATTCTACAGTATTTAAATGTCAAGGAAACTACACACCCAAAATCCTTTTTGACCACTAGACTGCTGTATAATAGTTTATACTTATTAATGGGAATTTGCGCTGTATGGCAAATTTCCTAGTCTGCATTAGAATTATAGCAACTTTTTAAAAATATTGCAAAT
>JBBMEF010031314.1:0-15826 GCA_037832685.1 Sicyos baderoa | reverse complement strand
CATCATCATCATCATCATCATCATCATCATCATCATCATCATCATCATCATCATCATCATCATCATTATTATTATTAATCATTATTATTATTATTATTATTATTATTATTATTATTATTTTATAAGAAACAAAAACCTTTCATTAATATATGAAATAATAACAAAAAGTCAAGAGAAAAGTTAACAAAAATAACTTCTCCATTGAAACATTAAAAAAGAGAAATTATAAAGTTTATTGTTTAAGAAGAGAGAAACTATACTTAGAAAAAGAAGAGAGAAATTAAGTCATGATCAAAGCTTTTGAAAAATAAATTTGTATTGAAATCATTTGGTCAAACAATATCTGTTATATAAAACCAGAACAATCGGAGACAATTATTAATAAAACCAGAAGCCCAAAGACAAATCGATTATAAAAATTAAATAGAGAAAAAAGAATAACCCCGGATTTTAAGTGGTTCGATCAAATGCGATCTACTCCAGTAGTCTCTTAATGAGTAATATACAAGATTTAAATACTACACTCTGGTGAATTACCACGTGCCCATCATTTCTTTGTAGAAGTTCACAAGTCATTTCTTTCAACTAAATGGCTTCTTTAAGAGCTTCAGACAATGCCATATACTCGGCTTCTATAGTTGACAAAAGAAACTACGAATTGAAGGGATGCTCTCGGCCAACTTACCGTGACTCGGTCAAAGAGGTCCTCGAGTATCTGGAGTTTGTGTTCAGAAAAGGGAATATAATAGAGTTCTTGACATATGCAAGACCTTGTTCCAACCGTATCAAGTTGAGAAATCGATTGCTACTTACTTCATGGAAGTGAAGAAAACATGTGCAGAATTTAATACTTTGATGGGCATTAATACTGATCCTAAACTGCAACTGGCTCAACGAGAACAGATGTTTAAAATGAGTTTCTTAGTTGGGTTTTTCTTAAATTGTGACATGGCTAGAGATCAAGTTCTCTCGAGTTACTATTTTCTACATACTACATGACAAGTAATCCCAATCTATTTTCTAAATTTTTCTTGTCCACATCTTCACCTAGAGTTACTATAGCTGATGAAACCACTAGTTAAGTTTTTGGTTAACGCACTATTAATCTTACTGACTCAATCTTCCTATCATATCTTTTCAATTGGAAATTTGCACTGTATAGCAACTTTTTTACCTTATCAGTTTACAATTATATCAACTTTTTTAAAAAAATCTCTAGTTTACCATTTTTGATCGATAACTTTGATAGAATCTATTATTCTCTAGTGATAGAAGTCTATCAATTTATTATTGTTGAATCAACTTCTCATTCAGAGGTTTTAGTTACTTTTCAAAATGCTTATTTATCCGTAATTGATTCTATCAACCCCTATTGATAGAATATGATGAAAGTCTATCAATTTACTATTAATTGAACCACTTTCTCATTCAAATATTTTAGTTACTTTTCAAAATGCTTATTTATTAGTAATTGAGTCTATTAGCCCCTATTGATAGAATCTATTAAATCTCTAGTGATGAAAGTCTATCAATTTACTGATATAGAAGGAGGAAAGAAGCTCATTCTGACTAAATGGTTTAAAAGCAGCTGGACAATGTCATAAGTCTTTTGGTCTTTTTAATAAACCCAATTTCATTTTTTGATATGTATGCAAATATTTTCATTTATTGTGCTATTCATGGAATATTTTAGCACTTTTGTAATATACATGCAAAAGCCCATTTAAATTTGCCACAATTCTCTTTTAGTTTAATTTCTATTAGCAAACTCACTCATGATCTTAAAATTGATAGTAATTTTGTTTAGTTAATGCGTAAGTTTTAAAAAATTGAAAGGTTAAAGCCCTAAATTTATAATTTTGAATGTTCAGAAAAAGATAAATCTTAAAAAAAAAAAAAAAAAAAATTAGCACATACTATAGGAAACAAGACAAATAATATATTTTAAGATTGTTTATTCAAACATTTTGGCATTGTTCATTTCTTTTACTTTTTTAAATCCCTACTTGGGTTCAATAAAATTGATACATATTTTTTAATTCTAACCATATTTGTATATGGAGGATTGGAAACCAAAACTTTATACTAGTTTGAGTTTTTGTTGCCGAAAAATATTAATATTAATTGAACGATTCAAATGTTCTGTCTGGCCCTACAACTAACCAAAATTGTCGCACATACGGATTTAGGAATTCTCATCCTTTGCTAATTTGGGATCCATTTTCGAACTTAATGTTTTTTTTAAACTAAGGTTGTACTTATAAAAAAAAAAAAAAAAAAAAAAGCAATACTTGAAGGTAGAGATTTGAACCTATGACTTAAATCAGAAGTCTATTTTTTATGCAGTTGAGCTAACTTCTTGAAAACTTTAACACTTCTTGATTGCATGAAGTAAATGAAATGAAATTAAAATAATCTACTTACGAAATCTATATTAAAAAAGGAGAAATGTTTAGGTCATGCCTGGGCATGACCTAAATAATAATGCCCATTAATATAAACTACACATTACTTTACTTTAAATTTAAAAAATAAAAAGAAAAAGAAAAAGAAAAATAGTTTGTGGCCCATATTGAGCCACATATGTGGGCATTAATATTTAGGTCATGCCCGGGCATGACCTAAATATTTCTCTTAAAAAAGTATTCTACAATTATTGCATGTAGTATAAACGTATAAAGTTAACGGTAACGATTGCTGGAGAGCAAAACAGAATAGTATGAACAAAATATATTTCTATATAGCATGAAGGATTAAGAAAAAAGAATTGATAAAAAAAGTTCAAATTTGGATCATCTAGTCGAAAACAAAGAGAATATTACATGCAAAAACGTTTTATAAGATTTTGCGATCAGTTCACCAGAAAAATGTAAAATGTGTCATCACAAAAATGTTCAATCTGAAGATTGGTTATATTGACACTAAATAGACTATTTTCAAGACAACTTGACATTGCAATAGATTTCAAAAATTAATTCATACTTACAATTTTTTTTTCTCTCAATAAGAATCACTATATATTTACAAACGGGTGTAGTAGGATACTAGCAAAATGGTTGTTTTATTAATTTTTTTTGAAAGAGCAAAATGGTATTAGACTTTGCATCCTTTGATTATAAATGCTTTATCAATACATTACCAAGAAGCACCCTGTAGATCCTAAGGATAAATCATAAAGCAACTTTGAGCTAGGCAAATGTTGATGATGAACTAAGCAGGCTCGCAAGGACGGTTCGCCCACAGCGAGCTCAATGCTCGGAGTCGTTGGAAAAACTCGCCTAGAGTAAGAAGACCTTGAGCAGATTGCCGAGTTGTTAGAATTTTGTACATCTGTTGTAAGGTTTCCTGTCGTAGATGGTCAGCCTATTTGGGCATTAGAAAAGAAAGAGAACAGGAAAAAGTCTTTGATTTTGAAGAAATGTGATGAAATACTCGAGAAGACGAACACAACTCTAGATCATGTGTATAAATTATAATCTCAGTGCTACATGTCCATTGAATTCACGAATCAAGTTTAAGTGCTTAGAGGATGAACGCTTAGTATTTAGTTAAGGAGATGTTAGTGGGGGTTTAATATAAATATAGTGAGAGGGAAGGAACAAAACTAGGCACTTAGTCCGAAGTTTTAAGCTCGAGTATGATAATATGATAGGAATGTGGCATGCCCTGTTAGGAGTAGGATAAGAAATACACAATCATACTGGGAGTAGGATAAAGAATGTTCAATTCTTTTTCTTTTTTTGAAGCTGGAAAATCAAAGTTTTGCTCTACTATACTCGAGGGCACCCGTGCCCATCTCATGACCCAGACTCAGGAGACAATAAGGAATTTTACAATTATGCTCACTCGTGAAACTCGAACCAGAGACCTCCAAAGAAGCATAGCTTGAAAGCTCTAAGCCTCAACCAACTAAACTACCCATTGGGGACAGAATGTTCAATTCTAAGGATATAATGTTATAAATAAGAGAGAGTAGAGAAGGGATAAGCAAAATTAAGGTATTAATTAAGAGGGAGGGTCCAAGTATCTTCAACACTTGGTTCATATTTGTTATCTTTCCATTAAATACATATTTCAGTATGAATCAAAAGGGTTCGTATCAGAATACTGAAGAGAGGAGAAGGCCTAAGTACCTCAAAATACTCGAGAATTAAGTGGGTTCCTCCATCTCTATCTTTCAATACTATTTTAAACTTTTAGTAGCTATTTGATTCTTTTAAAAAGACTAAGGTAATTGGTAATCTCTAGGGAGACAAATCCGCCCTAAGGCCGAGGAGACATCAAGATGTAGAAAAGTTAACTCCCCACTCTCTATAACACAACATGGCTTGTACTTGGGACAAGGGAGATTAAGAGGATATTATAAGAACACATCATATCTTATTTGACTTGTGCAGTTTGAGCCCAAGAAATATGTTACCTGATTCACAAAGCTTACGAGTGCTTCCAGTCTCTCCATTGCAGCAGTCATCTGTAGGGGGTAAGTTCCTTCACCCAGCTGACCCGCCACTACGCTCTCGAATAAGTTTTGCTGTAGTTTTTCCATACCTTGCCTTAGAGCATCTTCTGCTTGTAGACATGATTTCCTAAGGCTACTAGTGTCTGATATTTGTTGATCAGTGAGTGTCTCCAGCTGAGGTAACAAAACCTGCATTACACATAACTTTGTGTTCATTCTTGACTATTGAAAGGCTTTCCGGATTTCATGACATCAAATATCGTTGGATCAAGCAGTACCTAATACTTTATTTTTTGAGATTGAAAAATGTAGAATTGGGGACTTTTGAGACAAGATAGTTTCCAAGAGGTATTCAAAGAATGACTTGATAAAATTTATGCCTCAAACACAGATTTCACTATAATGCATAAAGTAAAATAATAAAGTATTATAGAGTGGCCAAATGGTTTAGAGTGTCATAGGTAACTAAGAGGTGATAGGTTCAGTCCATAATGGTGACCCGCTAAGAAAATAGTTTCCTACGAATTTCCTTGACATTTAAATGTTGTAGCTAGCTCGGACACTCACGGATAGAAATAAAAACAAGAATATTGAGCTTATATAAAGCTCTATTTTCATTCCTCCAAGGAGGTGGTCTATAGAGGCTCAGAGCTATGAACAATAATGAACTAAGGTCTTAAGATCCAATTAATCCACTATATATTGAACCTTGTTCGTAATTCAAAACTAGATTCAAAGTCTAATATAAAGACTGGCTTTGTTTTCTTTGATATCCATTTTACTATGATTCGTCAATCACTTTAAATAATAACATACCTTGAGAAGTTCTGAAGGGCGAAATCCTCCGATCCATAAGAAAAGTCTTTCGGCAGCTGTTTTCCACATGCCTGACATTATGTAAGAGACATCGGCTTTTGCAGCTTCTGCTTTTATGTGAAAAAATTTAAAGTAGTGTCTCATTGCATTTTCTACTAGTATACGAAGCTCGATATCAGTAATATCAGCATGCACAGCAGTCCTCAGATCACAAATCTGCCTGTTTTGTTCTTCTATCCATTGCTCGTACTCTGATTCAAACGCGGAGATGCCTACAAAAAAATAGATTTTTTTTTTTTTGAGTTCAACTACAATGGGGAGGGAAGATTAGAACACATGACCTCTTGGTCATGGGAGAAGTACTAGCATATTAATAAGATAAAAATGCTAAAGATTAAGGTAGATTGCAAGTAAAAAGAAGAAGATTTGAAGAAACAAAAGATAAATGGGTCATGAATTTAGTCAATAAGGCTTATAAAAGCACAAGAAACGAATTTGCAGATGAAAGTAGACAAAAAGTATTGAATATAGAATAGAAAAATTATTTATAAGTAGTAACCATCATGGATTTGTCTAGTGGTCAAATAAGAGCCTCGTAAATTATAAAGGGCTTAGAGATTATAGATTCAATTTATAGTGACCAGTACCACCTAAGAATTAATTTTCTAAAGTAGGATGGTCCAGACACTTGTGTTCTAGGAAGCACGAACACTTCTATTTTGATAAAGTATCCGTGTCGGACACGTGTCCGACACCGATACTTCTGGACACTCTTCGGATACGTGTTTGACACTTGAAATTATGTGTTCTCCCTTATTATTATTGTTTTTAATTTCGGACACTTCACGGACGCACCATGAACACTTCATGGACACCCCATTTCAGACTTATTTATTTCAAATGGTCGATGACATGACAACACAACAACGAGTTGTGTTGGTGGAGGCCGTCAACGATGACATCCATCGAGGTTAGATCGACTAAAATGGAAAAAGGAAAGAAAGAGAGAAAATAGAACATAGATAAGGAAAATGAGGTAAAAACTAAAATATTTTGGATTTGATCTAATGATAGTATATCATAAAAATAATAATGATTAACGTGTCATCGACATATCCGTGTCCTTCATTTTTAAATATGGCATGTCTACGTATCTGTGTCGTGTCGTATCTGTATCTCGTGTTCGTGTCTGGCTTCTTAGCTTGTTTTTTCGATTTTTTCTTTTTTTGCTAATTGTATTGGGATCTCGCTAATTCACAAGGAGGTTTCAACCACAAAAAAGTTAGCTTTGGAACTCATCAAGAATGTTAAGTCATTAATTTTTCAAGTTGGAGACTTCAATTTAGTATAATTTAGAGGACATCTCCAAAAATCCCAACTCAACAAAATATCATACATCACTAACATTTAGGCACCAAATCTTTTTCCCATATAAAATAGCTCATCCTCAAAGAAAATAATCAAAAGTGTTAGGTACAAACAAAGTTGTCCCACATTGGTTAGATAAGAGGAAGATAATGGGCATATAAGTGAGGACAATCATTTTCAGTGGTATGAAGTCTTTTCGGTGAAATCAAAAGCAAATCCATGAGGCTTATGCTCAAAGTGAATATCATACCAATGTGAAGACCATCCCATCGTTTTCGTCTTTATCAAGTGGTATAAGAGTCATTCCTCTAACTTAGCCATGTTGGTTGAATTGCCCTTTATAAGAGTCTAAGACGAAGAAGTTGGGGAGCGTGAAGACATAGTTATGGTAGAAATGAGTTCTATCAGCTTGGCGATGCGCTCTCATGAGAAGAGGAGTTTGCCTCGATCTCAGCCAGACAAAACGCGGTCTTTGTTCGAAAGGAGAATTGAATACTCGAGTTCTGAACGCAGAAGACGAGCCCAAGGAGAAACTCGGTGGTATATTGTTCGAGTGGAGGATTTTTGGGTACAAACAAAATTGTTCCACATTAGTTAAATAAGGGGAAGATCATAAGCATATAAGTGAGGACAATCATCTCTAGATGAAACTAAAAGCAAAGTCATGAGTTGTTATGTCTAAAGTGAACAATATCATACTAATGCGGATTCCATCCCAGAGCTATCGTTGTCATCAAAAAGTTGTTGAGAAGACCAATCAATCTTGATGTAAAATATGAAAAGTAAAAAAGCAAAAGATAAGCAAGCTTTTGCTAAAGCAGTGATGAAACAGGAGAAAAACTCTTTAGTCTTTACCACCCATCAAGTATTTGGATAGCTTTTTTCTTTCTCGGACTCAAAACTGCTCAGATACATATCCCAACCCTTTACAGTTTACAATGAGACCCACATGTTGGATTAAAGTTTGACTCTATTTTCATTGCAGACATTACCACAAACACTTGTCCTGCACAAATTTTGGCCACTTATCACTTCAAATTAATTTCACAGCTTCCATGTTGTATTATGCCTTGAACGCTTTAATGCACAACGTTCAGTTAGTCGAGGGTTTAAAATTGTTCTCACTCTTTGCCCGTGGA
The DNA here is from genome assembly GCA_037832685.1 of Sicyos baderoa. Lineage (NCBI taxonomy): Eukaryota > Viridiplantae > Streptophyta > Magnoliopsida > Cucurbitales > Cucurbitaceae > Sicyos > Sicyos baderoa. The sequence goes on along the minus strand of JBBMEF010031314.1, from coordinate 8,044 downwards.
CTAGTTAACGCAACGTTAGTGAACCACGTAAATCCGTGTGCTTTTTCTGTTTCTTCTTTCTTTCACGTTTTTCGTTTATCTGTTTTACTTTTACGTCTTCGATTCGATTGTTGATTGTCGATTTCATAACATTCCAAATCCCAAATTTGAAATAAAGAATGTACACAACATTGACAAGAGATTGGAGAATCAAAGAGAGGGTAAAAACAGAAATCCAACCTGAATTTGTGGTTCCAGATGAAGGAAATTGGTTATTATCACATTGGGATCCAGCACGCAGACCCTGAAGAAAAGATAATGCTCCATGAAAAGTTAAATCAAGGGGTAAAGAAATGAACGAAGAGCAATTATTGTTCGTACTTGGTTTCTGGCCTTTTCAAGCTCTTGCTCTAATTGAATGAGTTTCAAGCGGCTCGATTCCAATTGCTTGATATAAGCCTGCAAAGGGATTTGAATTCGTAACCCATTACTCTGTTTTTGTGATTTCAATTCAAATTTTGAAATTGAGTTTGGAATTTTTGGTTCTTACCTTCTTTCGTAGGCGGCTCTTGCGAGCTGCTTCTCGATTTTGAGCCAGCCGTCTTTGAATCTGCAATTTAAATTTTAGATTCGTTGTTCTTCAAGTAGAAAAACATAAATAAATGAAAACGAGAGAAATAGCTTAACGAGTTTGATTACTATTTAGTTTTTAAAATTTATAACAATTATTATTATTTTTTGATTACATATTGAAAAAGAGAGTCAAATATCAATTTTTAAGAATGAAATGTCATTCTTATATTAAACTGGTTTACAATCAAACATTGCGACAACAGCCCATTTCGTATTTTTTTTTAAATTTACACATATGTTAGTCTTTTTTCTTTTTTTTTTGAGACAGATCCTTATGTTAGTGATTCAGTTTTTAAGTTTATTTCAGATTTTTATTTCTGAATATTTTTATTTTTTTTTTGAAAGAGTTCTCTATCCACTTTCAATTTTATGTTAAATAAACTTAAAAATATCTTTTCTCCATAATTTTGAAGGGTCTAAAATTGATCTTGTAAGCTTACATTTTGTTTTAGTCATTCAGCTTTTCGGTTTATTTTCTTTTTTCATTTCCATTTCTTTTACTTTCGGTTAAATTACGAGTTTAGTGCTTTTTTCTTAAAAAGAAATTACAAGTTTAGTGTTTTACCTTTGAAAAGTAACTAATGAACTTCAGATAATATGTTAAATAGATTTTTGAACTATATAAATGTTTGTTAAATTCCAAATTTTCATATTTGTATCTACTAAGTTTATAATTTGAAATATATATAAGTATATATAAGAAATTAGTAAGTTTAGTGTTTGCTATTTGATGTTAAATAGATTTTTGTTTTTTGAAATTTAAGAATTAAATGATATAACAAAGGAATTTAATTTCTAAACTTAGTAATTTTTTAAGATACAAAATATTTTTGGTTATTTTTTAGGAATATTTTAATATGAACTATATAAATCATAAATACATGTTTTCTTCCTTTAAAAAATAGATAAAATGTTTTTATAGAAAAGAATTTATGCTCGTGTTAGAACTTAGAATTTTCATTGATAAAAATGTTTTTAGAATATAAATTGAATTTGGTATGACTTTATTTAGCATATGTCTATTGTCTAACAAGCAAATCATGTTCAATGTTTAGATACAAAAGGTTATTAATAATTATTATAAAAAAATCATAAAACTAACTTAATTTACCTCGGTAATTTGAGTCCCCACACAGCATATATTATTTATTTTGTAAATGTAATATAACAAGGAACTTTGAATTTTCTTACTCTTAAAAAAAAAATTAATTTAAGAAAGATGCTTCCGTATTTTAACCACTCAAGTTATGCTTAAGTTGACTATAACCATGATCGAATTGACTATTCAACTCTTAAGTATACTTTTTCAAAAAAAAAAAAAAAAAATTCTTAATTATACAATTAAATTATTATCTCATACCTTATCAATACGTTTGGTATCTCTTTGGTCATATATATGGAGATCTCCTAACGAGCCGAGTGAAGCATCATCTGACTGAAAAAAATAAAATATTAACTAGTTTATTGAATTCAAATATATTCTCTTATATATTTCAAAAGAAGACGTTACATCTTAGTCTAACCAACTCATTAAAGTTTAGACTAATATGATAAGAATTATGCATTTTTTTAAAACAATTAATTGGAATATACTATCTAAAAAAAAGTAACTGATTTTGTTATAAAAGGTTAAATAAAGTTTAGAAAAATAAAAGCACATTGTTATAAAACTTATAGTAAATTAACTTTCAAATACATTGATTTTTAGTTAAAATATGATTGAAGTATAAATTTATTTTCTTTTACTCTCTAAATTTTGAAATATTAATTGTTTTTATATGAAATAAAAAAAAAAAAAAAAAAGTTATGGAATGATGTGACACACCTGATTTTCTAGCTTGGTATCAGGCTGTATAATAAGAGATTGTTGTGCATCCAAATTGGCATGTGTTCTAAAGGCTTCTCCCCACATTCCAAGCTGGTGGTGAATAGGCTCATACAATCCCATCTTCCCTAGATTGTAAAATTTAGTTGATGATGAGTTCATCCTATCTTCCCCCACCTAATCCTTTTAATCACCCATCATATATACACTAATATTAACATCAACACCTCTATTCATAATAACTCATCTATTCTTATGAAATAAATTGTCGTCAAAAAATTGAACTCATAACATTTTGATTCTCTAAAGTCCTTTTATTTTAGATTTTTTTTTTTTTGACATCAATGATAGATTAATTATTATAAGTGCAATATAGTAAAAATTCATTTTCAGTAAATTATTATGATTTCGTTGGATAAATTTTTTATTTTTACTTTAAAATTTTTGAATTTAGGTCTATCTACAACAATTTGTAACAATTGTCATCTTTATTTCTATAAAGTTGAGTACAAATTGGGGAAGAGGGATTATAAATACCGATTCTAGGGATCGAATCGTGACAGTGGAGTTGAAATGGAATAACATCAAACCAAATAACCAATCGCGCCACCGACCCATTCGATTTGGAAACAATTTTTAGAGTGTATGACAAAAATAAATAAAGCTACTATATAGTGGAAACAATATTTTCAAACTTGATTTTCTAAAATAATAAACCAAAGAAAGAACAAAAAAAAAAAGTTGTCGTTACCTAAATAGTCTCAATTTAAGTTTAAAATTCGATATTTAATTTTTATATTATTTGAGAGCTCTATGCAGAGTTTGTTAATCCACATCTCCAAATTTATACTTAAAAAAAGAAAAGAAAAAAAGTATGGCTATTAGCTACAAAATATTATTATTTAGAAAAATTTGCAAAATTATAATTTCTACAACATGATAGCTTTTTTTCCTTCCGGTCTACCTTCACTTTAGTAAAAATATCTGCTAAAAAAAAGTTTGGTTGTACTAATTTCTTTTTAAAAATTTGAATATTTGTAATTTTGTAGAAATTGACAAGAAAAAAGGGAAGAAATAGACAACGGAAGCCATATTTAATAATAATAAAATAAACAAATAACAATTACTCTGATTTTTTTATGAAAGCAACTAAATTGGTTAGACCGGCCTAAAAGCAATCATTCTTTAATAAAAATAAAAAGAATATAAACAATGATCCAATAAATAACCAGTTTTTTTTTACCAAATCAACAAAAGTAAGAGAAAAGATTTACAATCGAATAACAGAGGCTAATTAATTTGTTTCAACTCCCGTATATTATTGAAAAAAAAAAATTATGTAATCACATCGAATCAAAATTTATTGATTCGAGAATATTTTAAATTTAATCTTCATCCCAGGTTTGAAGATAGAGAAGGGAGGGGACAAATTAATAGTTCTAAAAAAAGACAATTTAATCATATTATAAGATGGAAATAAATTAGAAAAAACATTTAACGATAAAACAAAGCAGATATAAGATTAGTTTGAAACCCAAGAACAATAAAATAACCCAATAAAAATAATGCCAATAAGCTGGCACTAATTATTTCTCATTATTTTTATTTTAATTAATAAAAAAAAGAAAACGCACCACACATATTCTTGACAAGTGGGAAAAAGTAAACAACAACTCAACAAAGAACAAGCCAATATTTCCAGGAAAATGGAAAATCATCAACAATTTCCCCCAATCATAAACCTCCAAAAAAAAAAAAAAAAAAAAAGATTTTACAATCAACAAAAACAACTCTCCACTTAAATACAACTCAATAATCAACACCTCAACAATCTTCTAAACATATTCATTAATGTTCAAACTCAAAATAACACAAATCAACAAAATAAAGTAGAAATCTATCTTATTCGATTCAGGGTTGAGAAGAAAGACACGACATATGGGTCGAAAAAAATTTAAAGGCAAGATCTGATTTTATATCAAAAAAGTTAAGAGATGAACCTGGCGAGGACGAGAACGAGGACGGAGATGGGGAGGTTGAAATTGAGTTGCAAGGACAAAATTGTTGGCATCAAGCTTATAACATCCCCTTTCAAAATTTTAGCTGCTGCTTCTTCTTTTGATCAATTTCCACCATCTTAACTGCCCTCTTTCTTTTTGTCTTGCTTTTCTCTCTGTTGGTGTGTTTTTGTATCTCTCTTAATTTCTCTCCCCCTTTTTAGTTTTTCTCTCTCTAAATATATATAATATTAATTTATATGGAATGTGGGCTTAGTTTTGAAGTGGGTCAAATTGTAATATGATTGGAATTTTATGGCTGTGGTATTTTGAAGCATAGGGCTCTCTTTGCAAATTATTAGTTTTAATTTGGTTCCATTAATATTTTATTTCTAATATTTTTGAGGAAATTTATCCTCCATTGCATATTTTTGGCTCTTCATTATAATTATCACACATTTTTAAAATAACTTCATTCAACACATTTTGCCCAAAATTTCTATTATACCATCATTACACTTCTATTAGTTCAATTGATAGACTTTTAACTTCTATCAGTTAAATTGATAGGCTTCTATCAGTTCAACTAATAGACTTCTATCAATTCAATTGATAGACTTCTATCGATTTTGAGTGATTGAATAGTGCAATCAATCATTTTTATGCTACAAATGAATAAGTTTAAAAATTGTGCTATACATGATTTTTTTTTTTTTTTTTTTTTTTGTAATATACATGCAAAATTCCCCCTTTTTTAGGTGCTCTATTTTGATTACTAAATTTTCTTTTTTTAATTTAGATTCTTTTATTATTATTCTTTTTTTTGAGTATAAATTGGGGAAGGAGATTACAAATACCAATGACAAGAATTCTCGTGACCATGAAGTAGAAATGAGTTAACACCAAACTAGATAATCAATCGCACCACCGACTCATTTGGTAGATTCTTTTACTTATAATAATAATAATGAAAAATTGGTTCTCGATAATCTTGCTTAAAAAAATACTCTATTAATTTTTTATGTATGAATTTTAGAAATATATTCACATTCTAACATTTTTATAATTATTAATATTAATAAACTACTTTATTGGGTTGATAGCTTGAGGTTTCATTCTTTGATGATAATATTATTCAACTAAGATTTGTGATCTTTCTTTATCAATTCGTACTTAATAAAATAAACTACTTTAATTTGAAATTAACTTAATTTTTTTTGGTAAAGAACAATTTTTATCTCCTTTAAAAGTATAAAGAGTAATATTGAATATTTATAAAAAAAAAAATCAAAAATTAAAATACAACCTTTTATTTTAAAATATATATTTATTTTATTGTTATGTGATGTCACAATGCTACTATTTATGATATTTATTTTGTTGATTAAATCAATCTCTCTTTCTTTCTCTATATCATACACCAAAATTATTGGATGTGTTTTGTACTTTTGATGATATCAACATTTCTGCCCTAATCATGTCACTGATCAGTTTTCTTTTTGTTGGGTAAAAGTCTTATCCTTATCTATATATTGATCACATAGATTTGTTTTGTTATTTCAAAATTTGGAATTAAAAAACAATAGAATGGAAATACTACTTGGATCCTACTACTTTTTTAGAATTTTGTGTCAGTTTTGTTATGGTTGTTAAAAGGGAACATTTGATGACCTATGTAATGTTCGTTTGATGGTGATTTTGTATCAAATTTTACTTTTTGAAAAATCAAGATCTATTGGGCATTTCCTTGTTTTTTTAAACAAAAAATTAACTAGGATTTTAATACCCATTCTTCATATATTGATAATGACTAGTAAAGTAAAACAATATTCCTAAATTTTTCCATTTATTTCAAAATATATTTATCATAAATTTTTTATAGATCATTCAAAATTATTTTTAACTAACTTTGGCAAATATTTTAGTCATCGTCACGTCGTTTAAAGATATGACTATATAAACTTTTCTTTCAATATTTTATTAAATTTTTATTTCATGGTGAAATTGCAAATTTTAGACAAATATGGAGTTTTTTTTTTTTTTTTTTTTTTTTTTTTTTTTTTTTTCCCCTCCACAAACTTATATGATTATTAATTCATAAATGTAAAATAATTCCATTTTAGAAGAGGTTAGGTCAACAAGTCTAATTAAATCTTATGTTAAAAAAAGAGATCCAAACATTAAATAATAGTCTTATACCAATCAAAGTGCAGCACATCATCCCAAGAGAAGAACATGCTTTTTTTCTTTTTTTTCCCTTTTTTTTTTTTTTTTTTTTTTTTTTTTTTTTTTTGTTGTGTGTTCACAAGTTGTGGAAAAGTTTTTATGTGGTGATTAGGGCCACATCCAATTTCTCAAATAGCATCCCCCACTTTAATGGTTGCCAACTTGCCATAGTGTTTTTCTCAAGACGCATCCAAGTGCCACCCAAATTATATTGTAATATCTTAATCACTAAAATTAAATTACATTCACTTTGAAATCTTTTTAAAAATCAATTTCTCCATACATCTCTATAAAATTAGGAATACACATCGTTCGAGCTAGATTGAGTTACGAGAATTTTATGATTCAACTCAAAATTTTGAGCTAGTTATTCGTCAACCGATTCAATTTATGTATTAAGGTAACCTAACTCAATTCTATATCTTTTAGAATTGGATTCTTGAATTGTATTAATATTTTTTATCTTTCCAAAGTTCAATTTATAGTTTCTAAATATGAAAAATAAATTAAGAAAAAAACTGCATGATGCTATTGCTTAAGCTTACATTATAATATATATTTCTTATAAGTTAAGAACTTATTTTATTAATTAATCCTAAACATATACATATAATACAATATAATATTATTTCTTCAAAAAAAAACAATATAATATTATTCTTAATTCACTTTGAGTTGGATTGAACAAGTCAAATTTTGATCTAACCGAAAATCAAACCAACCCAATGAAATTATGAAATTATAACCTAATTCAACCAAAAAAAAAAAAAAAAAGTGAAACTAAACTCAACTCTTAACGTTTGGATTGGGCTATCAAACTAAACTAATGAAATTATAAAATTATAACGTAATTCAATCAGAAAAAAAGAAAAAAAATTGTAACCAAACTCAACTTTTATGTTTGGATTGGGTTAGTTCGTATTGTTTTAGTCGATTTTTTTATAATCCCTATATAAAATGTTTTTTTTTTCTTTCTAGTTGTATGATAATTTATTTAGAGTGAGACTAGGATAAGTTTTGAAAACAAATTGTACTTTTAAGTAAAACACATTTCAAATAAAATACTATGATTGTTTGGAATAACTTTCTCAGAGTAAAAAAATTCTTGCTTTTAAAACTACTTTCAAATAGGATCGAAGAGTTCCTCAAAGAGATTTTTTTAGTACTTTAAGAATTTGAAAGATTTTTAAAATATCATGCAAATTTTGAAAAAAAGTTTTAGTTAGCTAAAAGCCATATTCATTCTTTCAAAAAGTCATCTAAGCTCATAATTCCCCTCCCAATAAAAAAAAGGGAAAGGGTAGTATATGTCTAAAAATTGAAACTATCTCTAGATTGTGTCTTCACTTTTTTTGCATTTAAATTTATGTCTAAAATTCAAATT